>OLKM01000613.1:191689-226689 GCA_900291075.1 Melanogrammus aeglefinus
GCCGCCAATGCCAAATGCCAACCCCCCCAAGACCGCCGCCGCCCTCCAGGACGCGGGCACCATGACGGCCCCCCGAGAGGTGAGGGACGTGGGGGTGCAGACCAGCCTCCCCGGCCACGCTCACGTCTTCCCCCAGGTCTGTCTGATGGAGGAGGGGGCAGGCGGGGCCGAGGGCCCCCCGGACTGGGGGGAGGGTCCCGGCAGCGGCGGGGGTCTCGACGGCAAGCGGGGCTCCCTGAAGTCGCCGGTGAAGGAGGTGAAGTGGGACGCGGAGGGCATGACCTGGGAGGTGTACGGGGCGGCGGTGGACCCCGAGGAGCTGGGCCTTGCCATCCAGCGGCACCTGGAGCTGCAGATCAAGGAGACGGCCAGCCGCGCGGCCAAGCTGTCCCGCCAGGGCACCGCCACCTCACGCCACAGCTGTGCCGGCGCCAGCGGGAAGGAAAGTGGCAAGAAGAGGGGCCGGGTCCTCCTGGGGTCGTTCAGACCGCCCGCCTGCTGCGCACGGACCACCACCGCCGCCGACTGACCACCACCGCCGTTGACTGACCACCACCACCACTGACCACCACCGCCATCGACTGACCAGCACCGCCATCGACTGACCACCACCGCCGCCGACGGACCACCACCGCCGTCGACTGATCGCCGACAAGCTAGACTAACGGACTGCTGACCGACTTATCATGACCAACTGAGCCAATGACTGTGACTGACTCTGAGTCACTGACTCTGATCACCTGACTGGAACCACTGATTCATTGACTCTGAGTCAGTAGGCATGTTTCAGATCAAGATTACGTTGCGTTGCCTCGCATAGCATAAGGTATTTTGGGATAAAAACTTCAGAAGTGCTGGTGATAACTTCCCTCCATCTGCTTTTCTGTACATATGGTCTCAAATAAATGTGGACACAAGACACTCCCCTCAACATATCAAAACCTTGCCGTAATTGGTTGGAATTACCAAGTTGAATTTCCCACGTGAGAAATGACATAACTCCTTTCAAGGAGGCGTGCCCTCTCCCAAACTATGCTTATTAAAGATAGATGACTTTGTGCACTTTCACTTCGTCACTCATGTTATTTTTTTCTGAGGGAAAGGGGCTTCAAACCATTTGTTTCCGGCGGATCTTCTCAAGTCTCATGCATGCATGCGCTCAAATGCAGGCGGTCAAAAACGCAGCCAGTGACTTTGAGTCAGTGACTCTGACCACCTGACTCTGATCACATGACTCTGACCACCTGAATCCGAACACATGAGTCTGACCACCTGACTCTGATCACCTGACTCTTACCACATGACCCTGACCACCTGACTCTGATCATCTGAATCTGATCACCTCACTCTGATCATCTGACGCTTATCACCTGACGCTTATCATATGACCCTGACCACCTGATTCTGAACACCTGACTCTGACCACCTGACTGCACCTGAGGGCTCGTAGGGACCAAACTGGCCGGCTTCCGACCAGATTGAACCAGTTCACTGTGTGTAGCTCCAACTGCCATATAGAACTGTTCTATGCCTCAAAAGTCGCCCAATTGTACGATAGAAAAACTAGCAGGGGAGAAGTCTGTAGTTAAGTCAATGAATGGTACGTGGAATTGTTGTCAGTTGAATGTGACTTGCTATGTTTGTTGGATGTCCCCCCCCCCTCCCTCCACATCTAACATGAGGTTAGAGGTCACACAGGGTTTGATGTCACACAGGGTTAGATGTAACGCAGGGTTAGGTGTGGGGGGAGGGGATCTTGAAAGATTCTCAAAGGGATATCAGTTTGGACTTCATGATGTAAAACCACCCATAGCTTGGTCTTGTCTAAACTCTGGAATGATTTCAACAGAACAAAATCATTCATATTTCATAAAGTGGTTTGGAGCGTCGTTAATGTGTGAATGTGATTAAATATGACATCATCCGCCGGTGATGAAAACGTTCCGATGTTTCTAACTTCCTGTGAGGGTTCAACGTAGGAAGAGAAGAGGCACCATGTTTTTGTACCAAATGAGAATGATTATTAACCTAACTTAGATGTTGCTTCCCATTAGCTGGGATGTTAAAAACACCTGGAACCTCTGGAATGTAGTGACCGGATGTTGTTGGTTGTCTGAAACCCTACGGGCTACTACACCTTTTCTCATCAGCCTCTCCTGACTGGTTTGTCTTATCTTAGTCTTACTTCACAGCCAAAGAATCCTTTTTTTTCAACGGGAACAGTCCCATGTGCATGTGTGTGAAAACATCCATTCCACCGTTTCTCTATCTACACTGTATATCTGCTGTCTGCTTCGGTTTCTGCCGCATAAACAATGTACCATCTCTTTATGGTCGAGGCTAGAGTCCGAGAAAATAATGTTGTCTTTCTTGATTACCTGTGCTGATATTTTCTCACACAGAGGCCGATTGTTTCCATCAACCGGCAACCCCGTGAGGGAAAGCAGTTTGTCAGAGTTAATATTGCTTTAAAATACCGACATACATTGATGTGTCACTCGTGGTTTACGCACGCTGGAGGCCAGAGTGGTCTTGTGGTTCAGGTGTTCAGGCTGAAGGGTTCTGGGTTCAATTGCCAATGTTCTCTGACTACCTGTAGGTGTCTTTGAGCAAGATGTCCCCTCACCCCTACTCCTCAATTACATTTATCTAAATTCTGCTTTTGGATAATACTCTGGAAACTAATCCAAATTTAATTTGTTTGGACTCCGCCCCTGTGGAGACCACAGTTAATGAGGGTGAAAAGGAGAATTTATTTTGGTGTATATGTGGGATGACAAACCATGTGTTATAATTTATGTTTAAAATGAAACGTTTGTTCATGAGAATGGCTAGCCTGTGCCTTTTGAGAGACAATGTTTAGTTTGTAATGTTTCAGGCTTAGTGAGCTAAGTCATGTTCTGTGAGGGCTTGTGTTATCTAATAAAGGAATACAGAATACACAAGGTTTCATGTGCTAAACGTTTCAGTACAGCATTCATGGGATTTGTAGCAGAGGCCATACAGAAACGGATAATAGCTCAGGGTAGCCCTTCTTTTTTGGGCCATTTTTAGGTCTGAAAATATAGGGTTGAAATCAGAATGCATCATGAGATTTATTTTATACCTAGGCTAATGAACAGTAAAAACGCTGTGGCAGTTTAAAACGCCACAAAGTCTTCCCATGATTGCCCAATAATTTATTTTTTGTACAAAACAATGAACGAAAGAACATTGCATGCATTTGCCATTTCTGTTTGTATTTATAGGCTCTTAGGAGACCCTTCAAACTTTTTAAATTCTTATTTTATTTACCAAAAAAATGTGCCATCAAATATCTGTAGGCCTACATCTTATAACTCAGGATTTTCCTGAGACCCCATATGCAAATCAGGCGACCAGGTATGGCCTTTGCCCAGAGGTTGGGTAACACCATTTATTCCCAGTAGGAATAAATACAGAATAATTACAGGTTCACAAAGTAAAACTACCACCAGGGATTCGTATCACCATATTTTGATTATATATTTCAATTGATTTCAATGTGTGGGTTGTGTTAATTTGTGTTACTTAGGTCCACTAGCACTAGTTACGGCTAGTGCTGCCAGATTGAGCGGGAAATCTGGCCCAATCTGGCAACACTGGTTACGGCGCGGAGATGAATTCCCGGGGAGCATCTGCGTCACCAAACTAGGCGTTCCCTTGTCGACGTCATCTGAAATGGGGCGTGGTTTGTGCACTCTGGTAAATAGGCGGACAAGATGGCAGCACCCATGAGCATCGTGGAAGAGATCAGGACTCGGGTGATTTTGCAAGAATTTGGCGTAAAAAATGTAAGGCAATTCATGTTTGGTTCTCCTACTCCTACCGAGGGGTTGGTGGGTCGATCCCGGCTTCTGTGAGGCCTTCTGTCCGCTGGTTTAGACTGTTTATCCCTCTGGGAAACCATGCACATTGGCAAAAAAACGTGCTGGGAGTGATGTTAACGTGCATAAAGTCTCCGGTCTGACGTTTCTCTATTAACTCAAGCTATCTGTGTGTCATGGGACTTTGTGGACTGTACTAGATGGTGTTATTCCATAAAACCTGTTGCATCAGAGTGTTGAGCGATGAGTAGTAGTCGGCCTATTGGAAGGAGATGATCAGTGGCAGACATAACCATTAACCAGTAACTAACCATCACTAGAGATGACAGGAACGGGACCACCACTCATTGGTCGAATCAGGTCACTCCTCCCCTTACTAAGGGACAGAAAATTATTAGCAAGCCACACTATTATTGTCATGTCTGTGATTTCTATTCTTCCTCCGCATTTTGCATTATTATCTGCTAGGGTTTTTCAGGTTTAAAAACCAAGCCACTACCAAAAGGTTGGGTATCACTTATAAGAATGCAGTGACCGTCTACTTATAGAGACCAATCATGACATTTAATTAATTTGTTTAAGATTAGTTAGTTATTGTACTCGGGATACCCAAGGATAGGATACCCAAGACAACCACTGCAGGCTTTCCGTGGTTATTTTGATTCTCTATATTTGCGTGTTAAACTTGTGTGCTCTCACATTACTATTCTCTTTAATTCGTCACAAAACGCAGTATATCAAAAACGCATGACGGGGATAGCACTATCAGTTACCTTCCAATCGTTACCAAATTTTAATAGGCTACCATTATTCAAATCAAGCCAATCCCAGATCGCCTACACCCTCTGAAGGTTGAACAATTGGCCGGGTGTGATACCGGGGCCGGCTGGGCCCCCAGACTTGTTGGTCTGCGGGGGATCTATCGTTGGGCTGTGAGACAAGGGAAGGGCCATTTGATGCTAATACCAACCCCTACGCTCTATTGATGTATTCTTTGAAGCACAACAGGAGACTAGAGACAGAGGTCTGACGGGGAGGAGGATGAGAACAGGGTGAAGGTGAATCCACATCAATGCTTTGATCAACTCTTCGAGAGTAGTTTGGGGGATGGAAACAGATGTTTGGCTGGGAGATCAATCAACATATTTACTGTCTGAGCCACTAAAACTGGGGATCAGAGACAGAAATGGATCTGGCAGCCAAAGGTGTGAGGGCAGGGTGAATGTGTCATCATATTAAGAGACAGTCCTCTGGCAGGGAGGGGGATGAAAACAGAATAAGGGGAAACCATGTCTTACTGTTTAGCGCCTAATACATCCCTCAATAAAGTAAATTTGGAAAGCCATTTCAAAGTTGAACAACAGAGTTCTCAAAGTTGGTACGTGTATAAACACTGCGTGAGGCAGAAAAGTAAACTACTGCTTCAAAGTGGCCAAGGGATTTGAAAGTTGCTTTGCTTTGGCTTATTAGCCAAGCCTTGCTAGCCTTATTGTGTTTGATTGCTCAAGGAATATTGCGTACGCAACAAGTGTAGCTCATGCAACAACCACACACATTTTCTTCGGAATACCGTTGTGGCGACATGTCTAATTTGTATTTTTTATTTTTGTATTTTTCATTTTCAGGTTCACACGACAGACTACCCAGGAAACTACCCGGGTTACGATGACTCGTGGAACATGGCAGACTTTAAAAAGGTAAGCGGGTGAATTACTTTTAAATGTTGTTCCATTCATAGTGATTTGGTTGAATATTAAAGTACCATACAACCCTGTTATTGCAGAACTTCAGAATCGACGTCGTGGACATGGACGAGAACACCATGGAGTTCGACATGGTTGGGATAGACGCTTCCATCGCCAACGCCTTTAGACGGATATTACTGGCGGAGGTGTGACTAAATTACTTATAGTATAATACTAAATACTTGTAGTTTATCATCAATGTAAATTTACAAAAGGAAAAATATGTTCTGTAAATCAACCACAACCTTTATATTTACACATTGTCCAGGCTCTTTCTGTCTTCTGACCGGTTCTGTCCTGACCCTCCCAGGTGCCGACCATGGCGGTAGAGAAGGTGTTTATCTACAACAACACGTCCATCGTACAGGATGAGATCCTGGCCCACCGGCTGGGTCTCGTACCCATCAAGGCAGACCCACGTCTCTTTGAGTACCGCGATGCCGGTAAGACCTTTTATTTACTATTCTCATTGTGTTTCTGGATCTTCTGCAACCTCTTGTTGTGTTGCTGTATTTTCTGGAACCTCTGGTTGTGTTTATGTTGCCAGGCAATGAGGGTGAGGATGATGAGGAGGGCTCAGAGATAGACACCATCAAACTGCAGCTGAAGGTGAAGTGTAGCCGGAACCCCCGCGCCACTAAGGACTCTGCGGACCCCCGGGAGCTCTACGTCAACCACATGGGTCAGTACCTCAACCACATGGGTCCTTACTACAGCCCCCTGGTTCTACCTCAACCACATGGGTCCTTACTACAGCCCCCTGGTTCTACCTCAACCACATGGGTCCTTACTACAGCCCCCTGGTTCTACCTCAACCACATGGGTCAGTACTACAGCCCCCTGGTTCTACCTGTACTACAACACCACCCTAGTACCAACCTGGGTCAATACATCCATCTTGTTCTACCTGTACCTCTACCTGGGTTGAAAACTTTAAACTGGTAAATATGGAAAGCATTAAAGTGAAAAAGCCATACTCACGGCTAGCAACTGCACTTAAAGACAACTTATGGTTTCCCAACTATTTCCCATTGTTAAAGATGTTTTAATGTACGGTATTACGTTTTTGGGGGTAAAGAATCCCACTTGATTGAATTCATGTTTAAAGTGAGTTAAGAC
This sequence comes from Melanogrammus aeglefinus, assembly GCA_900291075.1. NCBI lineage: Eukaryota > Metazoa > Chordata > Actinopteri > Gadiformes > Gadidae > Melanogrammus > Melanogrammus aeglefinus. The sequence continues at coordinate 198,399 of OLKM01000613.1, forward strand.
GACATAATAACAGGCTTGTCTCTCTCAGTGTATTCCAAGGACATGAAGTGGGTTCCGATCGGGAACCAGGCAGACGTGTTCGCAGACATCAACATTGGCCCGGTGCATGGAGACATCCTATTGGCCCAGCTGCGCCCGGGCCAGGAGCTGGACATTGTCATGCACTGCGTCAAGGGCATCGGTGAGCAGGCGCTAATGCTAGCCGTGGTAGCTAAGAGAGAGGCAGCTGTGGCAGCTAGGGCGCTAGGTCAGATGACGGCGGATGGATAGTCTAGTGGTGTCGGACCACCAGCCGAAAGGCCCTGGGTTTGATCCCCGATGGCATCCTAGAGCTAAGATGCTCAGAGCATGGTAAATGGACTGCATTTATACAGTGCTTTTCTAACCAGTGGCCTATCAAAGTGCTTTACAATATTGCCTAACTCATCACCCATTCATGCACACAGTCACACACAGCCAGCTCGTCAGGAGCAGTTAGGGTGAGGTGTCTCTTGCTCAGGGACACCTCGATACTCGGCTAATGGGGGGCCAGGGATCGAACTAGCAACCTTCCGGCTACCAGCCAACCTGCTCTAGCATTACCTACGTGCACCTTAATGACGTACATCTGAATTCTGTGTGAATCACTTTGGATTAAAGTTGACTACATCAATGATTCGGGGATAACTGGGGGAGCCAATGAGCCTTGAAGCACTTGGGAAGCACTGTGTTGAATGACAAAACAACCAGGTCGAAATGGGGGTCTCACCTGACCATCTCCGCACCCCAGGTCAGGACCACGCCAAGTTCTCCCCGGTGGCCACGGCCAGCTACCGGCTGCTGCCCGAGATCTCGCTGCTGGAGGCGGTGGAGGGCGAGAAGGCCGAGCGCCTCCGAGGCTGCTTCTCCCGCGGGGTCATGGAGCTGGAGGACCGTGACGGTAGCCCCCCCCCCGGGACTCCAACTCCCATGATGCACTCTGATTCTGTTTCAGTTAGACTGACTCCCAACAGCCTCATTTTGATTCTACATAACATATTATTGATTATTATTATTTATTATATTTATTTGTTTTTTGATTTTATTACAGTTTAATTTTTTTTTCTTGTATTGCTGGCCGTTATTTCTTTGTTCTGAGAATACACAGCTAACTTGGGACTTAGACTGACATCTTTTTAATCTCAAGTATTTTGCGGCTAGGAATAAAATAGTTAAATGACTGAATCCAGTGTTTATGTCTGACTAAACTAAAGAGGTGTGGTTTGGTGTTCAGGGAAGAAGTTTGCCAAGGTGGTGAACAGCCGTCTGGACACGTGTAGCAGAGAGGTCCTCCGCCACGAAGACCTCAAGAACCTGGTGAAGCTGGCCCGGGTCCGAGACCACTTCATCTGTAAGTTACCCTCCCTGGATTTTAGACATCCGATCTGACACCAAATACATCTCGGCTTGACAGCTTCGCTTCACCTGTGCTCATTGCGGTTGTAGGGTTCTTAATACAATTCAATTTTCTGATGCATTTTATCTGTTTGTTGAAATAGACAACAGTAGTATATGATAACACCCAATCTGGGTTTCCGGTCTAGAACCAGAAGTGTTGTGTGTGTGTGTGTGTGTTTGCGTAGAGTGTGTTAAAAAAAACCGTTTGTTTGATAGTGGGCGGAAGTTTTCATGTAGTTGTGTCTTAATGGGACGACTCCGTCAAGTCTGCACACACACTCATTAGCTCTGGTGGGGGCTCTCCCCTGTGTGTGCTGTGCTTGAATGAGTGGTGTGTTTCATACATGTCATTTGCAGCATTCTAGTGGGTGCTCCCCCCATGTTTATGGTTTGCGGTTTGGGGCGCTGGGAACGTGATTCCATTTTTGAGGGGGGGATTTTAAACTTTCATTGTTTTTATTTTTTTGGGGTGAAAAAATAGGCTACCTGAAAATAAATTGCCTATTTTCATTTATTGTTTTCTAACCCCTCTACCGTCTCAGCTACTTTTTACTGTCTATGCGCAGTGGAACAGTGATAATACAGAGCGGTTCGGTCCTGCACACGCCCAGACTCCCGTTACATCAGCTATCTTCATGGTCTCTATAGTAACGCTGATAAACATAACCCAATTTCGCGGGTTAACATTTCAATAACCAACACAACACAATCAAACATCGGCGATAGCAAAAAAAATAAATAAAATTGTTTTAATAGCCGTTTTCCAACTTCCGCCCACTATCAAACAATAGTGGGTTAAATGTGTTTTTTTTAACACACCCTACACACTAATCACACACACCACTTCCGGTTCTAGCCCAGAAACAGAAGTCCTCTCAAATCCTCCAGATTGGTTGTTATTATGTACTACTGACAACTATTGCTTTGTTTTGTCTTGTTTCCATGCTCACGTCTCCTTTCTTCTCCCAAGTCACCGTGGAGTCGTCTGGAGTGCTGCCTCCGGATGTTCTGGTCACAGAGGCCATCAAAGTCCTCATGACTAAGTGCTCCAGGTTCCTCAATGAGCTCAACACTTCGAACATGGAATGAAGAGGAACCACTCCCGAGTCCCGCCCACAAACGGAATGAACGAACAATGAGGTGGTCACAATGTGCTTGTGGCCCGTCTCATTGGTCGGTCTTCCAGGAGATAATGCTGCGCTTTAGGAAGTGTAGTTTAGGATTTCTCTTCTAACCTGCGAGTTCTGCTTGGTTTGTGAATGTACCGATATATAAAATGTAAATATGCTTTGTTTTTGTATTTCTCTGAGAGATCTCCTCAGCTTCGACAGAAGTTTAAATTGGCTGACTGCATTCTAGGTGAAATGTTGGTTCATGGATGCTGAATAAAGAGGCTGGCGTTGTGGTGGTTCAAGATTGAGTTTGATCCTCGTTTTGTGATGAGTTATGGTCAAATCCTACACACTACACCTTTAACAGTAGTAGTTAATCCAGTATCCCAGTTTGGGGCTTTTCAGAGCGAGCTTACATCCGGTGTGAGGGGTGGGGGCCGGAATTGGTAAAAGGGTGGTGTGGGTCCGAATAATGCGCATTTCCACTAGCACGGCTCGGCTCGGTACGGCTCGGCTCGGCGCGCTATTTGCGTGTTTCCACTAGCACGCAGTACCTGCAACCGGGTACATTTTTGGTATCACCTCAGCCCTGGTTCCAAGCGAGCCGAAGCGTTACTAAAACGTGACGTCAGCCGACTGCCTTCCACTGTTTGGCCGATGAGTGTCGTCACTGGAAGCGTCATAACCGCGCGACGACCGCCTAGAATGTAAATAAAAAAAAGACGCGAGACAAGACAACACTTTTTACTGCTTTTTGACTTGGAACGAGATGGCTGAGGAGCAGCAACACGATCGCCTCCATGTCCTCCATGCTGTCCTCCTCTGATGTTGTTGTTGTTCTGGTCTTCCGGTTTGTACGTTGCTCGGCGCCGTGTAAATGACGTCACAGCGGTTTCGCGCAGCCGTGTTATGACGACCACGCCCACGTCGAGGAGGCACCAGTTGTAATGGAAACACAACCAAACCGAGCCGAGCCGAGCCGTATCGAGCCGAGCCGTGCTAGTGGAAATGCGCCATAAGGGACCCAGGAGGAGAGAAGGAATACATAGCAATAAAATAAATACCAGGCGTGCGGTGGGGGTATCTGGTGGCATGACTTGGTGTGTGGATAATCATCAGGGCCTTCAGAGAGATGATGAAGTCCAGACAGGAGATGGTACAGGATGAGGTATTATGGTCCGATGGGTCGGGGTGTGTGTGGTGTGGTGTAGTGTAATCAAGTTTCATCTAATATATTGTTCTACGAATCCTCTTAATACGTCTATCTCATGATGAGTGCATTATTTTGATATGAAAAAACACTTATTATCCGTAGTGACGCATATATGGGTTATATCCATATGTGGTAAATGTAGGTTCACCAACGGTCCAGAGGGAAACGTGTTTATGATATATGAAATATATTAAAATATAGCAACGGTCAAAGAAATACTTACAGCAAGTCAGCATGTTGTCGTCGGATGGGTCACTGCTTCCACAAAAGACTTGCCGGTATGCTAATCATTACCCCCAACCCCCACCCACCTGAGTGATCGGACCCCAGCGAATAGACACTGGGAAGCCCTTATCTGCGTCACGGGTTGGGTGTTCACACCCCCCCCCCCTGTCATTTACATTTACTTTTGCAAATGAGCAAGTTAATACCCCTAAAAATGGTAGCGACTGATAAATCTGTCTTAATTAATAGAATAGTAACATAGTTTCATAATAGTTAGTCATCTGTGAGATCTGTCTTTTTAAAATGTGTGGCTTTTTATAAACACGTTTCTCTCTGGACCGCTGGTGAACCCACATTTACCACATATGGATATAACCCGTATATGCGTCACTATACAGATAATTATGGTGTTTTTTCATATCAAAATAATGCACTCGTCATCAGATAGATGTATTAAGAGGATTCGTAGAATAATATATTAGATGAAACTTGATTACACTAAACATTCACTCACTCTCACACACACACACACACACGCACACACGCACACACGCGCACACACGCACACACGCACACACGCCACACACGCACACACAAACACACACACCACATGAACCCAAATACTGGATTAACTACTAACAGTGAAGAAAGTCTTTATCTACAATGCAGCAATAACATTCTGAGCTAGTATGTATCTATTACATATAGAAGTGTTTTATATTTTATTATATATTCAATCTTTCAGCAATCTGAATATATTTCAGAACTCCTGAGGCTAAATGTCGTTTACAGAAGTCTTCCACTGGTCCTCATGATTGCTGCACTACGTGCACATTTTTACCATAACATTTACCACAGTTACCATAACTTTAGTGTGCTTCAAGCAAAGGCAGACATTGTTTACCTACTTATTAATTGCAGATGGGACATTATAGTGTCACTTACAAATATATAAGTGTGAAAATATACATATCTGCACCATGAGGGTAGTGGGGTTTTGGAGAATTTCAGATTCAGAATCAGAATTACTTTTATCATTATCTTATTGTACAAGAGTAAAATTCTTAGGCTTTGGTTCCAAAACAGCCACACAGCAGCAACAATACAAGATAAAATAATGAAGACAAGGAAAAAATATAAATGTGTAAAAAATAAGTAGCAGGAATATTTCTTTTGTTCAACATTAGAGTTTGGGGGATCTTTATACAGAGGCCTGGGAAGGCCTTTGAAACCAACTGTTTAAGGTGTGCTCTCTTTACCATGGATATTACACACTGGTCGTTCTGACCTTAGGGGCCCGGTGGTCCTTCGCCCCCCTGACCCCTCTGGAGGAAGACGCCCCCCGTCCCCGACCCTCCTCCTCCCCCCCCCCACATACTAACTCGGCTCGCCTACGTCACTTCCGCCACCTCCTCCGAGCAAACGAAGATGGCGGCCGTCGTAGAGCGACTCGATGGAGGCCTCGTCTGTTCCCTGGATTCCGACTCGTCGTCACCGCGGCTCTCCAGCAGCCCGCCGCCGGACCACCAGCACCAGCACCAGAACAACCCCTTGCTGGGGCTCCCCATCGTGGCCATCGAGACCGTCCTGAACTTCATGTCCTACGACGAGATCAGCCTGCTCCGCGCGGTGAGGGACGAACGCACACACACAACACAAACACAACACCAACACACCGGGCGTCTGCAGCAGTCCGGCCTGGGGAGAGCGATGCGCGCTCACCGAGCGGAGATCCGTTTTTTAAAAATATATAAATCTAGGGGGATTACGTCAAGGCCGAAGTAGAACCAGATCATGTGCTGTACCCGGGGCTGTGCGGCGGTGCTGGGGTCGGACCCGTGGCTATTCTGCGTTGCTGGGGTCGGACCCGTGTCCCGGTTTGGTGCTGGGGTAGGACCCGTGGGGGTGCTGGGGTCGGTTCCGTGGCTGTGCTGCGGTGCTGGGGTCGGACCCGTGGCTGTGCTGCGATGCTGGGGTCGGACCTGTGCCCGGGTATGGTGCGGGCTGGGGATCGGACCCGTGCCCGGGTTGGTCGCTGGCAGCTGCAGGGGAACAAGGGCCCAAATGTTTTCCGTGCAACGTCGATGAACCCGATCCCGGTTGTGGACACCCTTACCGACTGTTCCCCCCCCCCCCCCCTCCGTGGGTCTCACTGTACCCTGACACGGGGCTCTGTTGTAATTCTGTCTTTAAAGTCGACGATCAGTTTTTGTGAGATCAATGTATGTTCCAGTGCTGTCATCCATGCAACGCAATGTAAACATGCTTTTGGGGTAATGTAGTGGAAGCATGTTTTTTACGCTATGCTTTTGGGGGTCATGTAGTTTAGACTTAAATAACCCAACCGTCGAACTGTGAATCATCCTATAGGGTCCTTTGTTTATCATGCCTGGTGGGGTAGGGGTTGAGCTGGTTTCTCAAGTATTCTGGTGGGAAAACATGTATTCAAAGTGTTTCAGAAACCTGAAACACCCAACTAATCACCGTCTCCACTGCAGGTGTCCAGGCGCATGGACATTATATGTCAGCGTATCCTCAACCAGGGCTTCCTGCGCGTGGAGCGCTACCACAGCCTCTGCCAGCGCCAGGTGAAGGCCCAGCTGCCCAGGTAAGACCGACGCCAGCCCGACGTGTCCCTATTCCCCTGGCAATCCACTGTTAAGGCTTAACCACAGGCCTATGTTAGGCCGAGGTAAAACCATAACCTAGGCATGGATTTAGCCCCATGCCTAGGTTAGTTTCAGCCCCATGCCTATGTTGGATTTAGCCCCATGCCTTGGTTAGAGTCAGCCCCATACCTAGGTTAGACTCAGACCCATGCCTAGGTTAGACTTTACTCCATGCCTAGGTCAGGCTTTACCCCATGCCTCGGTTTGACTTCACCTCATGCCTTGGTTACATTAAACCCCCCATGCCTAGGTTAGATTAAACCCTAAAGCCTAGGTTAGAGTAAACTGCCATGCCTAGGTTAGATTAAACCGCCATGCCCAGGTTACATTTAACCCCAGGCCTGGGTTAGACTCAACCCCAGGCCTAGTTAAGAGCTAACCCAGTGGGAAGGACTGTTGACTTATACTAGCAAGTCTAGGACTATTGACGTATTGAGTAGGTCACCTGGGGGTGATTCAAGAGTCAACCGAACGTAGACATGATGTAAATCTGGTTTAAATATAGTCAAACATGGTGCACCGCCATACTATTGATCCTTAATAAGGTCAGACAGAATATGGACTGAATATTGATATTTTCCTATAGTATAATTGATGTATCACTGATGGGACATGTAAACATTAGCCGTGTTTGCTAGCCTGTGTTGACTCCTGGGTCGTTGGTTGCTATCCTGTGTGTGTGTGTTGACTCCTGGGTTGTTGGTTGCTAGGCGAGAGTCCGAGCGGAGGAACCACTCGCTGGCTCGCCACGCCGACATCCTGGCTGCCGTGGAAACACGGCTGTCGCTGCTTAACATGACTTTCATGAAGTATGTGGACTCCAACCTGTGCTGCTTCATCCCTGGCAAGGTGAGCTATGCTAACGCTGCTAGCTAATTAAGAATGAAACCACACTGCGAGCGGAAGCTAAACGTCCTCCTCATTTCACTTATAAAACGCTTCATATGCTTTTTAAATGTTTTAACGTGACATTTTATCAAACGTATTATTTTTATAGTTTCCTAAATTGGTTTCTGAGTTTCTAGAAAAGCAATAGATTAATACAAAATATATATAATTTTCTTTTTGTAGCAATAAAATATATAAACATTATTATTAGATATAGTTGTCCATAGTGTGGTAACTGCAGTCTAAGTACAGAGGTAATGGAAAAGCATATCTATTCTATTTTAAGAACAATCGCAGGTCCTGGTAAAATGCGGTCATCGTTGTAGTACTTCAATTTGACCAGGAGAGGGCGTCCTCGCAGCAGGAGAGATACCTGTCCAGGGACGGGCTGTCTGGCGCGCTGTGCTCATATCCCGTGTTTCCAGAATGATCTGCTGAGGCGACACATTGTTTAAACTAAGTAGACAGGCTTCCACTTGCAAACTGCAGCTGCGAGAAAACTCCCACTTGACATGGGGCCGTGAACTAACTCCAACTGTGCAGTGGAAGGTACTTTCTTAGGATCTCGCAGTGAAATCCCATTTTTCCATGACTGTCGCAGTATTTTCTCTTCTCTAGTTCTTCTTGAAACCAGAATTTTGGAATCAAGAGCAATGAGTGTTAAACTCACCATACTTCCTTCCTCTAAGAAAGTTTCCTCTTTTTATAAAAAATTTCAATACAGTCATTGACTTTAAAGACCGGTTCCTTCTTTGAAGTTCTCGTTATTTTTGATATAATAAAGCAGTCGGGTACGTGTGTAACGTGAGTCGTTGGATGCTTAATTCTGTAGACCTCCATATCTATTTGATCCTTCCACCTAGTCCTCCTCTCTGTTGCCCGTTTCCCAGAGGTTCAGTCTTGTCCTCTGTGTGTAGCGGGTCATATTTCACTTCAAGTCAACTCTGCTTTATTTGTGTGCAGCCCTTAATCACAGGTACAGTCTCTAAGGGCCATCAGGCCATATTTGATGTGCATGCAAGGAAAACATTTTAAATAATTTGGTTAATAAATCGAAATGCTGTCTATGGTGAGGGAGGGGCTTGCTGGGTAACAGTAAGGGGAGTCTAGGTATACATTCTCAGTCCCGGCAAAATGACTGACACCCATTAGACAGCCATGGCTGGTTCGGAACTCAACACTATTTATCATTTTCTAACCTTACTAAATTCCAGCATGTTAGCATAAATGTGGGTTTTGCGTGACTCCTGTCTGTCTTTTTCCTTCCTTTCTTTTCTTCAGCAGTTTTCTTTACGCTAGGCGGTATTGTTTTTTTTTGGAATCGCCAGCGTTTGTATTGGTTGCTTTACTGGGAACCTTTTTAAAGTGGACCGCCTCCTGGTGGAGTTCTCTTTCCTGATTGGATAAAGTGGGAACGGGCAACCAGATCGCCCGGATGAGCGGTTTGACGATGAGAACTTTGGTTTGTGTTTTCGAGGAACCCAGAGACCCATGTGACTAGCCAAAAGCTACATAAATGATGGCTGTCTGAATATAGAGCTATTCAACACTTATTTGAACCAAAAAATCTTTAAAAGAAAAGTCATAACCTTTTCTGTTTTGCCTGTTTAAGCTACCATGTCTGCCCCTTAGACTCGTATTGCCCCCCCCCCCCCCGGCCATCCCTGTATGGAGTGGATTCCCCCCCCCCCCCCCGGGCGGCATGTGGCTCAGGAGGTAACCGGAACGTTGCTAGTTCGATCCCCTAACACTCCCCTAAACATCTCCTGTAGGTGATCGATGAGATCTACCGCGTGCTGCGCTACGTGAACTCGACGCGCGCGCCCCAGCGGGCCCACGAGGTCCTGCAGGAGCTGCGCGACATCTCCTCCATGGCCATGGAGTACTTTGACGAGAAGATCGTCCCCATCCTGAAGAAGCGTCTCCCCGGAGCGGACCTCTCGGGCCGTCTCATGGGCTCTGCTCCAGGTAACGGACACGAGCTTGAGCGCGTTAGAAAGGCCAAAGGTAGGACCACCACTCTCATGCTTTACCTCTCTGGGGGGATACGTGGAGGAAGGTTGGAGGCTGAGGGGAGGGGAGGGGAGGGGTGGGGCAGAGGGAGGGCGTTTCCGGTGGGGGTTTGTTTGTTGGGTGGTTGGGGATGCACCTGCTAGTTTGTTGTTGCGATGGGATGTGTTTCGGTGTCTGTTTTTTTAAACGTTTTAAATGGGTACGTTGTGATGAAAGCGGCAGTGTGTAGGATTTGAGTGGCATCTAGCGGAACCGACTTAATAAACCCCTAATGTATATAATATTCATAAGTTGTTTGTCATTTGTGTATCATCACATGAAAATAAGCGTTTTATTTTCGTTAACTTGATTTGGAATCAGTTGGTTTCAATTCTGCATCCTCTCGGCTAGATGCCACTTAATCTTGCGTACTTGACCTTTAACCCCTCCCACTAACCCTGCATGCACACAGACATACACGCATACTCGCGTTCTTCGCCTCCTCATCCGGCTCCTACTCTCTCTCCCCCCTCTCCCCCCCCCGCCCCGCCCCATTTACCCCTCCTCCAGTGGCCGGCTCCTCCACCTCACTCACCACAATGTCGCTGCTGGCCAAGAACACGCCGTCGCGCTCGGAGATGACCAAGGTGCAGCAGCAGGTGAAGGTGAACGGTGCCTCCATGACGGCGCTGCGGCGCGAGGTGCAGGAGGTGCGCGTCAAGCAGCTGGAGCAGCAGAAGCAGCTGCAGGACCAGGAGCAGAAGCTGCTGGAGCAGACGCAGGTCATCGGCGAGCAGAACGCCCGCCTGGCCGAGCTGGAGCACAAGCTCCGGGAACTGATGGACACCGGCGCCGGCGTGGCGCCCCGGTCGGGGGGGAAGCCCGGCGGCTCGGTGGCCGTGGCCTCCACGTCGGCCGCCGCCTCCTCTTCCTCCCTCACCGGCGCCGGCGGCCCACTGGCGTCCTCCGTTGTTGCCGCGTGGGCGCCGTGGCGTCGAACGGGCCGGCGCCGGCCAGCTTGTTGGGCCAGGAGGGGGCGGGCCACTGCGGGGGGTCGCTGAAGCGTAACAGGAAGGGCGCCGACCTCCCACGCCACTCCAAGCGCCTGCGCAGCAAGAAATGAGCGGACGCTGCACGCCATTTTAGAGCTTTCTTTTTTCCGTCGTGTTCTGTGTTTTTATTTTATTTTGAGGGGGTGAATGGATTGCACCCGAAAAAGAGAAGAAGTACCCCTTCATGTCCGTAACCCTCGCCGCCCCCTTCTGTTCGTTCCTGAGAAGAGGTTCTGGATCCCCCCCCCCCCCCCCCCATGCTTTAAACGTGTCAACATCTCCCAGCTTTGGGCCCCTGGTGGACTGGCCCCCCCTCCAGCAGCATGTCTCTGGCCGCGCCGGGCCGGTCGTTCTGAAGCTGAACCATGGAGCCTTTAACGCTCTCCAGGATCCAACGGCCATGAGGGCCCGCAAGCTTTCAATGTGTTTTTAAATCACTCCTTCCTGAGAGGAGAGTTCTGTGATCATGAGTACAGGGTCGCTATTATTATTATTTTTCAAAGGCTTCATTGTGTTTTATCACCTTTACAAAATAATTGGAAGATCTTGGAGAATGAACTGTGATCACAATCAAAAACTGCTCATTGCCGTTCATTTCAACTGTTGGGTTGCCCTTTGAGAGAAATGCTTGTTGGTCGAACGTCTTGTCAACATACCAGCGCTGGTGCATTTGACCCTTGTCAGTCATTTGGGGAAATACTGACCCAACACAGACTCGTGCAAATGTTAAGAAATCTGAGAATTCATGACCTGAAAATATCGAAACAAGGCTGATTATTTCACATAACGTGTCCTTAATCTAGAGTGCAATATATATTTTTTCCTTATTATTAATTAAGGTCCCGTCAAGCCCCTCCAAAAACCGACAGGTAGACACCTGCTCATAATCTGGCAACCTGGTACCTCTCAGCACCACTCTCCTGTTCAACGTTGTTAATCTGCGTCTGTTTCAACCCACTGTGCCTACACACACACACACACACCTTCTCAGTTGGTTAAGAGGGCAGGGTTGGGGTCCGCTGATGGTGTTTGGCATCTGTATGTACACGTGATGGGAAGTCGACACTACATACGATGTAGTGCTACAGAGATGCATGTGGAAACAGGTCTAAAGATCGCTCTCCCCCAATCAGCGAATCAAAGATGATTTGTGTGTAATGCTAACCCATATTTAATCATGATTGGCAAGCTTTCAGTGACGGGCGTCTGTAAAGTTTTGTTTTTTAAATGTCTGTTCAAACTTGGAAGGAGGTTGTTCACAATCAACTACTTTGACGTGTTTAAGAGTGGAGTAAACCAACACTAAACTACAGAGACTGATCGAAGATTATTACAAAAACGGCTTGCTGCGTGCTTCCCTGATAAGTGCGATTTTGTCAGGTGACGTCAGATGTGATCTTCTGTGTGTTACGGACTCACTTCACCTGCAAGTCACCAGAGCCACTAAAAGGGAAGTACCTTGATTCACACTGTAGGGGTTGCTGTTCCTGCAGTTCACATTGTAATTAACTCTTCCTTGCACCCATTCTTGCTAAGCGAATCCACTTGTAGCATATTCTCTTTCCTTGTGAGGTCAGCTGAGCCCATATCGCAACGGGAACATGGTCATGTCTTGTTTTGACCCTCTTTGTTTATATGATGATCTGAGTCAGTCATGGAAAAAATGTATCCTGGGTAATGCAGTCCACACAACGGTGGACACAAGTGTGATTAATCTTTAAACCGGGCACACACTGGGCAGGGAGAACATGTTAACTAGTGGCTTAATTTGAGACTGCGTCTCAGTTTAGAGAATTGACTGTACTGTAAAGTTCATGTACTTCAAAGTGTAGGTTGTGAATTATTTCATGTGTGTATACCAAGAAAAAAAAAGATTTGAGATAGCCAAACTGGCTAACTAGGGTTTGTTGTGCACATGACTGTGACAGATGTACAAACCTATTAAAATCCTAGTTAACATTTGGCTAGACGTGTCTGAACTAGTACAAACTTGGTGTGTATCTTTTGCAAAAAATGTGTCGAATGAATGCAAATATTTAATGAATATAGTGATTCAGTTGTGTTGGTAAGTTAGTGTCAGTACACAGATCTGACACTGAGTAGACTATACTGTTAAACACACAGTTTGGCCAAAAACGTTAATCTGGGAAAACAAACCATAACTTTTTGTTGGAATTGCAAACCAACAGTCGTGATCCATTTTCACAAATCCATGAAAATATTCACGGCTTTTTCAAACCCACCATGATTGGTCCGAAAGAGATTCAAGACTAAACAAGTCAAATAAGCTTCACAATGACTTGATTAGAATGTTAAACTAAGGATCTGTGGAAACTCCGTTGCAAACTAGTTTGATACTTCAGGCTTTCTGTGGGTCGGGGTGCAGTTAAAGACCGAGCCACCACCAGAGGGCGCAGTGAGCCTCAGCCTATAAAGGGACGGAATGGAGGGAACCTAATAAAGTATCACTGGATTCTTGGATGTCGAGCCAACCTTAATTTGCAGCAATTTGTTCAACTGATTTAATGTGTGCGATAATCTGCCCGTTTCTAGATTCATGCCATTGGCTTCAATGTTGACATTTCTTCAATTCAAAAGTATGTAGGCCTAAGTATTATCTTTGTGATGACGTTAAACAAATACAGTAGTATATACGAAGGCCACAGAACAGGTCGGTTCATGCTCATCCACAGCACCTCGGGCACTAATACGACGGGGACCCGAATCTTCAAGGGCCCGTGGCCTAATTGGCCTAATTTTAATTTGCATTCAATATCCTCCCTGAGCTGGAGGATATTGCCCTAATTTTAATTTGCATTCAGTATCCTCCCTGAGCTGGCTTTCAGTCTCTGGAACCACATTTCAATAGGGAGACAAAAAACTTGTCGCATCTTATTGTAGAGTCTCCTGGCCCCTCGGATCAGGAGACAGAGCGGGCCCCTCGGACCAGGAGACAGGGGGCACCTCGGACCAGGAGACAGGGGGCACCTCGGACCAGGAGACAGAGCGGGCCCCTCGGACCAGGAGACAGGGGGCACCTCGGACCAGGAGACAGAGCTGACAGAGCTGACTACATGTTGAAAGTGTCGGCGATGCACTGGATCCAACAAGGCACTCACTTTCATAATGTCCCTTGGTGCACTGGCCTCTCCAGGATCCCACACGCACGGGTCTCAGCAAAATACAAAAAGGAAGTTATAAAGAAAATATTTTGTTGTATGGGCTATTATTATTCATTTTTTTGCCATGATGATTGCCTTTAGCTTTATTTATAAATAAATATTGAAGGCCAATGCGTAACCAATACCTATTACCAAAGTAATCGTAAATGGAACAATTGGTAACCTATGCAATAATCACGCCAACTTAAACCTTTGTTCCATCAATTTATTCGTCATATTAATAACAATAACTGCATAGAACACTGTCAGCTCCTCACTTCCTGCATCATCATGAATCCCATCCCCCAAAACCGAGGACGCGCTCTGATCCGGTGACCTGGCTGTTATGAACCTCTTCCTCTCCCCACCGCGGCTGTAGAGATGGTTCTGAAAGGGATTCCCGCTGTGCTGTCTCCAGAGCTGCTCTACGCCCTCGCCAAGATGGGTCTCGGGGATGAACTGGGTAGGCCTGCAGGGTTCTTGCACTTCCTCTGAGATCCACGGCATAACCTGCCTGACAGATATCGCCAACATGACAGCAGTAGCGTGCGATGAGCCTACATTTCAGTGGGGCAGAAACTAGCGGAATACCACACCCACAATTAATGTTTTTTTGTATTTATTTCTTGAGGTACATTAAAGCATACTAATTAAACTAATTATGACGACGTATATAGGCCTACGGGTAGGCCTACCCTATGATCATACAATTATATTACAATGAGTAAGAATAAACCGAAGCTCAACACTGTTAATCACACGTGCAACACCACTCGCCATATCGGCATCTGATATAGAAACGAAGATACTGGCGGAATAATTCGAGTTAAAACAGTTCTAGAATAGGACCATGGGGCAGACTATGGTCTTTTAGCGCGGATTGAAATCCCTAGCCTGCAGGGTTATGCGATAAACATACGGAGGAGCGCAATCGCTGAGCTGCCCTGCCCAAACATTGCATGACACGTTAAACTTAACTAGAATCGCAACCATCATCCAAAATGTGATGTCAACCAAACAAAAGTAGTTGGAAAGCCTACAGAAACTATAGATAGTTAACGTGACAATCAAATGATGAAAAATAGACTTGGAGCAATGATTTACTGAGGAAATATTTTTTGGGGGGCATGCTTTTGCAATTAGTTCGCTGCCCCACCTGCCCTTATTGACAGCACGCGCCTGCATGACAGACATAACCTGACAGACATAACCTACCTGACAGACATCAATGACAGACATCAACTACATGACAGACATAACCTACCTGACACAGGCATCACCTACCCCTCATGCTGCAGTCAGAGACAACCTGATAACATGATGGTAGGGGGAGACATGATGATGGGTCGTTTCATGATGTGTTATTTTCGTCATATCATTCTCTGGTCATCATATTGTAAGGGTCACTGCTCTCTGTGAACTTGAGGTTGTGTGGTTGAACTTTGTTTTCAGTTCTGGCCGATGTCAACTTCCCGGTGTCTTCTGTGTGTGGTCACGGTCCAAAGGAGATAAGGGCTGACGGTATGTGCATCTCTCATTAAACCACATGGGAGTGTTTCGTACTAACTATTGCAGGAGGTTTAGTAAAATATATGTAAGGAAACTGACATGCCTTTTTATTATTTTCACTATTTTTAGGTCTGGGAATCCCGCTACTTTTAGAAGCAATTTTGAAACTTTTCCCTCTCGATACTTTTGTTTCCTCTCCGGTAGGCCAGCACATTGTTATCATGACATACTGGTCTTTGTTTCAGCATTAAGCAGTAAAACCCGTTTCCTCCATGACTGTACAGGCTGCAGTGATGGCCCTGGTTGAGGCAGACGTTATGAGCGGTCTGGAAGTCCCTGTATGGAGACGTTATAGCCATCTTGTGAATCAGGTTTTGCAGGAGCCGGTAAGACAGCCCCAGTCTCAACTTATGGTGGATAGAACTCTGATTTGATGAAGTCAGTCACCATACCAGAGGGCAATTATGTTAAAATCCAAACAACTTTGTAACACACATTACAATACAAGAAGGGTATTTGTCAGGTATTCCTGTAGAGTAGGAACTATTCGTTGGTTGATTATTGAGTTACTACCTGTTGTTTGTTGTCTGAATTTAGAAATCCCTTGAACAAGTTGAGATATCCGTCTTCTATCAGCGTGCTAAGAAAGCGTTTGCTGTTATTGCAACAGGGTAAGGTTCATTTATTTACGAAGTGGTTGCATTTTGTGTTACACTGTCTACAAAAGGTATTAGAAATGTTATTTTGCTCCTTAGCATCACCCAACAAGTAATGCACTACATGCAATCTGCAGTTGATTGAATAACTATAATCAATAATCAATAATATCTCTGGATGAACTATATTAATTGTAAGTAGCTATGCTTGGTAACAAAGGAAGCATTTTAAAGCCCTGATCCCGGTTCATTCATCGTTCTCAACAACACTCTGTTCTGTCCCATCCAGTGAGACGTCTCACTACGGTAACCTCATCTTGAAGAAGGGGATCATTCCCGCCGACCAACTGACGAAGTGAATGAGAGGCGTACGAGATGATCGCTTTGTCTTACTGCTGCTGCGTCTTACAGCTGCTCTGTCTTACTGCTGCTCTGTCTTACTGCTGCTCTGTCTTACTGCTGCTCTGTCTTACTGCTGCTTCTGTCTTACTGCTGCTCTGTCTTACAGCTGCCCTGTCTTACTGCTGCTCTGTCTTACTGCTGCTCTGTCTTACAGTTGCTCTGTCTTACAGCTGCTCTGTCTTACAGCTGCTCTGTCTTACTGTTGCTCTGTCTCACTGTTGCTCTGTCTCACCGCTGCTCTGTCTTCCAGCTACCCATCCCTTTCTTTGTGTGTCTGAGGAAGATTTGATTTGTTGTTTTTTCGTTGTCTGTGATTGTTGACAGTGAATTTATATCTTTATAACAAAGGTGAAATACAATTTGAGTTGAAGGAATCAGGAGGGTTGATGCTTTACATCTCCCAGCTTTGGGCCCCTGGCGGACTGGTCCCCCTCCAGCAGCATGTCTCTGGCCGCGCCGGGCCGGTCGTTCTGAAGCTGAACCATGGAGCCTTTAAAGCTCTCCAGGATCTGACGGCCATGAGGGCCCGCAAGCTTTCAATGTGTTTTAAATCCCTCCTTCCTGAGAGGAGAGTTCCGTGATCATGTTTGTTTTTTTCAAAGGCTCCTTTGTGTTTTACCACCCTAACAAAATAATTGAGAAGATCTCGGAGAATAAACTGTGATCACAATCAAAAATGCTCATTGGCATTCATTTAAACTGTTTTACCCTTTGAGAGAAATGGCTTTTTGGTCTACTGGCTGGTCACATACCAGCGCTGGTGCCTCAAACAGAAACAATTTGGACCCTTGTTCAGTCAAGGTCACAGCCTTGGTCAGACAAGACAAGACGACAGGCTGTGGCTTATTTTCACATAAAAAAGTGTCCTTAATCTAGAGTGCAATATGTTTATTTCCTTATTATTAATTAGCCTAACCTTGCTATAATCTTGGCAACCTGGTACCCTCTCAGCACCACTCTCCTGTTCAACGTTGTTTATCTGCCGGTCTTGTTTCAACCCACTGTGCTCACACAGACACACCACACACAACACACACACACACACACAACACACACACACACACACACACACACAACACACACACACACACACACACACCACACACACACACCACACACACCCCACACACACACACACCTTCTCAGTTGGTTAAGAGTGCAGGGTTGGGGGTCCGCTGATGGTTGTTTGGCATCTGTACACGTGATGGGAAGTCGACCCTACATACGATGTAGTTGCTAAAGAGATGCATGTTGGAAACGGTCTAAAGATCGCTCTCCCCCAATCAGCGAATCAAAGATGATTTGTGTGTAATGCTTTAGCCATATTTTAATCATGATTGGCAAGCTTTTCAGCGGACTGATGTCTGTTAAAGTTTTGTTTTATAAATGTCTGTTACAAACTTGGAAGGAGGTTGTTCACAATCAAGTAGGCCCCTACTTTTGATGTGTTTTACACCAAGAGTGGGAGTAAACCAACACTAAACTACAGAGACTGATCGATAATTATTACAAAAACGGCTTGCTGCGTGCCTTCCCTGATATAGTGAAGATTTTGTCCAGTGACGTCAGATGTGATGTTTTGTGTGGTTACGGACTCACTTCAACTGCAAGTCACCGGGCGCATTAAAGGGAAGTACCTTTGGATTTCCCACTGTAAGGGGGTTGCTGTTCTGAGTGAGAGTTTTTCACATTTGTAATGTAACTCTTGCGCGGCATTCCCTTGCCTAGCGAATCCACTTGTAGCTCTATTCTTTTCCTTGTGAGGTCAGCTGAGAGCCCATATTCGGCAACGGGAAACATGGTCATGGTCTTGTTTTGACCCTCTGGGTTTATCTGATGATCTGAGTCAGTCATGGAGCAATAAGCTCTCTGGTAATGCAGTCACACAGGTGGACACAACTAGTGGCTTAATTCTGAGACCTGCGTTTCAATTTGTAAGAATATGACTATTATAGGCCTACTGTATATATATTATGATATATATTATATATTATATATATATATATATAGTTATATTATATATATATATAGTGACTATCTTTAGGCAGTATTATAACTAATATATATAATAATATGTGTGTGTGTGTGTGTGGTGTGTGTGTGTGTGCGTGTGTGGTTGTGTGTGTGTGTGTGTGTCAATGTGTGTGTCATATGTATATAATGTGTATATATATGTGTGTGTGGTGTATATATAGTAAATATATATATATACTATATAGTATTGTGTGTGTGTGGTGTGTGTGTGTGGTGTGTGTGTGTGTGTGTGTGGTGTGTGTGTGTGTGTCCAATGTGTGTGTATCATATCTGTATATAATATATATATATATATAAGTATAATATATAATATATATATATTATATAGTATATATATATATATATATATATATATATATATATATATAATAATATATGATAGTGTGTAATACAAGAAGAAAAAAGACCTTTTGGAATAGCCAGACTCGCTGGTTTGTGCACTTGACTGTCCTGCTGTACAGAACTAACGATTTGGCCTAGACGTGTCTGATCTAGCCTACAAAACTGGTGTGTTATCTGTTTGCAAAAATATTGTTCCAATGTTATGCAGATATTTAATGAATATAGTGATTCAGTTTGTGTTTGGTAAGTTACGTGTCAGCACACGATCCGACAGTATCTACTGAGGCTATGTTTGACACACTTTTTTGTCCAAACCGTTTTAACACGGAAAACATAAATTAACCAATCTTTGTAGGCCTATCTGATATCGTCACACCATGGTCATAGCATGGTTAATTAATTGTCTTTGACTCTCTGCTTAATATGTATAAGTACTGACTGAGGAATTGTTTGCTTTCATTCCTAAACATATCTTTTTTTAGAAATACAAAACAGCCGTGATCCCACATCCATAAAATATATCCCACGGAAAATATTTTTTCAAACCACCCCGTGAATTGGTCGGGACCAGAGATTCAAGACTAAACAAGTCAAATAAGCTGACAAAGAGTTTGTTTAGATTGTCAAACTAAGAGTCTGTGGAAACTCCGTTATGAACTAGTTTGATACTTCAATCTTTCTGCTGTGGGTCTGGGTGCAGTTCAAGACCGAGCCACCAGAGGGTGGCTCAGTGAGCCTGAGCCTACTGTACAAAGGGACGTAACGGAGGGCACATAATCCAGTATCACTTGATTCTTGGAGGATGTCGAGCCAACCTTAATTTGCAGTAATTTGTTTAACTGATTTAACATGTGTGCGATAATCTGCCTGTTTCTAGATTCATGCCATTGGTGTTTTCAAATGTTGACGTTGCTTCACTTCGAAAGCATGTACGGTATGTATTATCTTTTGTGATGACGTTAAACAAAAATAGCATATACGAAAGGCCACAGAAACAAGTCGGTTCCATGTGTTCATCCCACAGCACTTCGGGCCTAACCACCACGGGGACCCGAATCTTCAAGGGCCCGTAGCCTAATTGATTTTAATTTGCATTCAATATCCTCCTGGAGCTGGCTTTCAGTCTCTGGAACCACATTTCAATAGGGAGACAAAAAACTTGCCGCATTGCATTGTAGAACCCCCCCCCCCCCCCAGCGGTGGAAGAGGAGACCGAGAGGTCAAAATAATAAATGTAGACCCAATTGAGGCTCTCCTCAGAGACAAAGGAGGCAGAATGGTACATTCTGGCAGCGCAGACTCTGGTAGCGTGATGAACCTTGTAAGAGAGGGCCCACTAAAGAGGAGCAGCATGGGGCGCCTGGAGTAGAGGGCCCACTAAAGAGGAGCAGCATGGGGCCCCTGGAGGAGAATGGGCCTCTCAGATCAGGAGACAGAGTTGGTCCCTCAAAGGACTCCTTCTGCTCTTCAACTCAGACCGGGCTACAGAACGGGCCCCTCGGACCAGGAGACAGAGCCGGCCACTCGGACCAGGAGACAGCAGAGCCGGCCCCTCGGACCAGAGACAGAAGCCGGCCCCTCGAACCAGGAGACAGAGCGGCCACCTCGAACCAGGAGACAGAGGTGGGCCTCGGACCAGGAGACAGGTGCGGGCCACACGGACCAGGAGACAGAGCTGGCCCCTCGACACAGGAGACAGAGCGGGCCCCATCGGACCAGGAGACAGAGGCGGGCCCCTCGGACGATGGGAGACAGAGCGGGCCCCTGGACATGGAGACAGAGGCGGGCCCCCTCAAAGGACATCTGATGTCTCCTCATTCTCACCGTGCCATGCAACCCTCTGACCCTTGCCGGATTAGGGTGAAAATTTTTAGAGATACACCCGGGTTAAAACACGTTCAGCATACATATGGCTTTAGCACTCAAGCAAGCTTATATGCTGCAGAAACACCAGTTTGCCCTAGTGAAGCAGGGATTCCTGCATATTCATTCTTGGTGTTCTGCCCCGGATCAAGCAAGGGACTCTCACTTCATGATGTCCCATCATGCACTGGGATCACCAGAAATCACCACGTACGGGTGTCTGCTAGACCACAACGATTCCGAGGTTCAGACTCTCGAGTCCCAGCAAAATATAAAAAGGTAATTGTAAAGAAAATTTTTTGGTTTGTAATTTATGAAAAATATAGCAACGTTATATTTTAATTAGGCTATCGCGCCATAGGCCAATGCGTAACGATGTAATATTTTGAGTAGACCTATTACCAAAATTAATCTAAATGGACCAATGTGTAACCTATATACAATAATCAGGCCTACTTAAGCCATTGTTACCAGATTAAATAAAGTCTATCGTATTAATTATTTGATGATAATAATAAGAACTGCGCCGTCAAGCTCCACCATTCCTGGTTCATCACGACAGCCCTTCCCCAAAACGAGCTCAAACAGCGCTGAGCTCGTGATCTTCTTTTTTTTTGACACCGCGCGGGCTGTCCGAGATGGTTTCTGAAAGGAATTTCCGCGGTTCTTGTCTCCAGAGCTGCTCTACGCTCTCGCTAAGATGGGCCACGGGGATGAACTGGGTAGGCCTGCATGGTTCTTGCACGTCTTTCCTCTGTGATCCACGACATCATCTACCTGACAGACATTACCTACCTGACAGACATCCCTTCCCTACCCGGGGAGGCATGACGTGTCTTCGATGTTGTGTGATTTGCGGTTGTGTGGTTGAATTTTGTTTTCAGTTCTAGCCGATGTCAACTTCCCGGTGTCTTCTGTGTGTGGTCACGGTCCAAAGGAGATAAGGGCTGACGGTACGCGCATCTCTTATTAAACCAAACGGGAGTGTGTCGTGCTAACTATTGCGCGAGGTTTAGTAAAATAAATGTAAGGAAACTGACTTGCCTTTTTTTTAATTATTATTAATTATCTACTATTTTAGTTAACAGGTCTGGGAATCCTGTACTTTTAGAAGCCATTTGAAAGTTTTCCTCTCGATACTTATGTTTCTTCTCCGGTAGGCCAGCAAACATTGTTACATGAACATGGAATACCGGTCTTTGTTTCAGCATTAAACCAGTAACACCCGTTTCTATACCCCGTTTCCTCCATGACTGTACAGGCTGCAGTGATGGCCCTGGTTGAGGCAGACGTTATGAGCGGTCTGGAAAGTCCCTATATGGAGACATTATAGCCATTCTTGGTGAATCAAGGATTTGCAGGTACAGGTAAGGACAGCCCCAGAGTCTCTACCGCATAGCGTGGGTGATAAAACTCTCCTTTGATGAAGTCACCATGTCAGAGGAAAAATATCTTAAAATCAACTCTGTAACACACATTACATAAGAAGGGTATTTGTCAGGTATTCCTGTACAGAACTATTCGTTGGTTGATTTTTTGAGTTACTATTGCTTGTTGTCTGAATTTAGAAATCCCTTGAACAAGTTGAGAGATTCACCTTCTATGAGCGCGCTAAGAAAGCGTTTGCTGTTGTTGCAACCGGGTAAGGATTGTATTCATTTATATACTAAGTGGTTGCATTTTGTGTTACACTAGTGTCTACAAAAAGTATTAAAAATGATATTTATGATATATATATATACAATAATTAATTATATATTACACTAGTATATATATATAATTATATATAAAATGATATTTATGATATATATATATACAATAATTAATAATATCACTGGATGAAATGTTACTTATGCTAGCTATACTGTAAGTAGCGTTTTAAAGCCATGTTCATGGTCGTTCCTAACACCGCCGGCTCCGTTCTGTCCCTCCAGTGAGACGTCTATTTACGCGTAACCTGATCTTGAAGAAGGGCGTCATCCTGCCGACCAACTGACGGCAGTTGAAGGAGAAGCGTACGAGATGACCGCTCCGGCGCACGGCTGGTCATCCCTTGTTGTGGGTCCGAGGATGAATGATTCGTTTGTTTCTTTTGTCTGTAATTGTCACTGTGAATTATATCTTTATAATAAAGGGAAAATGCAAATTTTTTTGTAAATACAAATATGTATATTTCTCTGTTGGTATTTTAATAATGATCGTTTTATTAATCACAGACCTAATTTGCTGATCTCATTGTTTATGATGAATATTGTAAACTGTCTTAGAGCAGTCAAATATGTGTATAAAATAGAAAACATTACAAATGACATGTGACATGTAACCATTAAATTGTAATTGGTCACTTGGTCATTTGCAACCTTTTAAATTGTTTATTCTGGCAAATAAATGATCCCATGAACACAATCTGCACTTAAAACACACACGTAAACAAGGGCGCAATTTAATAGGTCTTTATTGTCGCAGACGATTGTCAAACTGAAGGAATAGTCAACCGGAACATGACGCCGGATAATCAGGTGTAGTTGGGAGTGGCCGCTGATGACATCACATAACAATCAGCCAATCACAACACGGGGATCACTGGTCTTCACAGATCATCCTCGTCCACCACACGGCGGCCCACGTGCGGGTCCTGGGTGAGTCCCGGGTACGGTTCCTCTGGTACGATCTGGTCCTGGTGGTACAGGTCGGTCCAGGGTCCTCCTCTTGGCTCCAGGTGCAAGCGGACCCCTGTCTGCTCCCTGATGTCACTTCCTGCCGGGGGCTGGACCTCCACCTGTACGACCTCGGGCTGGTCGGCGTGGTAGAGGTCGTCCAAGTCCTCCTCTGGCTCCGAGTGCAACCGGGCGCCGCCGGTGGGACTCAATGACGTCACTTCCTGTCAACACTTCCACCGGGCATCCAGCGGTCCGCGTGGTCCGTGTCCCCCTCGGAGTCCAGGCGGCCCCCTGCGATGTTGCCGGAGAGCGGGGCGAGGTATGCTTGCATGACTTCATACTGCTGTTCCTCTTCGTCTTGACCCGGGACGTCGGGGTCGGAGACGTCCTGGTTTACAGGGACCGCCTCCACCATGGAGGGGGGGTAGATCTCAGCCTGGTTCATGGGGAGCTCCTCTACCATGGAGGGGGGGGGTATTTCAGCCTGGTTCATGGGGACCTCAGCCTGGTCCAGGGGGACCACCTCCACCAGGGAGGGGTGGTGGAGCTCAGCCTGGTCCAGGGGGACCACCTCCACCAGGGAGGGGTGGTGGAGCTCAGCCTGGTCCAGGGGGACCACCTCAACTAGGGAGGGGTGGTGGAGCTCAGCCTGGTCCCCTTCAGCCATCTGGTACTCTCCGTCGGGTCCCGATTGGTCCACCCTCTTCCAGATCTTCATGCTGGGGTCGATGTCGTAGCTGGTCATGTCCAGGCTCTCCGGGGGCGCCACCTGGAGGTCCCAGTGCTGCTCCCCCCCCTCCTCGGCCCTGGAGGATAAAGGCCCAGCAGTGGCAGGTATAAGGCTACGGGGCGGCATGTGGCTCGGGAGGTAGAGCGGGTTAGCTGGTAACTAGAAGGTTGCTAGTTCAATCCCCGCCACTCCTAGTGGCGATGTGTCCCTGAGCAAGACGCCTCACCATAACTGCTCCCGACGATGGCTGACACCGAAGGTGGTGTGTGAATGTTTGTGTGAATGGGTGAATGTAAGGCAGTATTGTATAACACTTTGAGTGACCACTGGTTAGAAAAGCACTCGAGAAATGCAGTCCATTTACTAAAGACTTCACGCTTGTACCTTTTGAGTCTTTGTGTTAAAGGGTGGGTTAGGTCTCGTACATGTTTGTTTTCATTAGGTGAAAGGTCATGTTCTTCACTCGTAAACTCCTCAAGGATTCAATAAATGAAACAAATTCAATAAGACTGAAGACTTCACACTTGTACCTTGCGGTTTGAGTGTTTTGATTTAGGGTGGGTTAGGTCTCGTACATGTCTTATCATTAGGGGAAGAGTCAGGTACTTCCCTCATAAACACGATTCTTCAAGTATTCAATCAATTAAACAAATTAATTGATATTTGTTGACCAAATGTGTAGTTCGGCCCACCAGAATGAGTGTAAAAAATTGTTGACTCACATGATTGTGTCTTGGATTGATAATTCATTCTGCAAAATGAGAGAAATAGCATTACTCTTAGTAGTCATTATCCCGTTAGGTTGACTGTTTCTGACAGAACAATGACACGCCATTGGTTCTACCTGTGATCGGTACATACCAAGGGTTTATACAGGCTTTGCTGCTACTCCATGCAGCAGCAGAGAGAAACATACGATCAGGGAAGTCCTGCAAAGAAACACAACAAATCATTTTTGTTTTGATAATGCTGGTGGATCTCCAATTTAATGATGAAAAGTCACAGGCAGAGATCCTTACCCGAACATGTTGTAGCCTTTAGTCGTTGGTGGAAGTGAACAGTGACCAATCTCAACGCTGGATTCACCTGCGATGCAAAACAACAGAGCAAAGGTCTGGTAATAAATCATATGTTCCCGTGAACGTTGTACCCTGGATGTGGTGATCAGGTCACTCAGGAAGTCTCTGGTTGGCACTGTGGTCTGACATTAGAACCATGTGATTGGCTATTCGCTAAACTAAAGATAACAAATGTAAAATGACCAATCTTGTGATAGTGACTATCATGCTAGGCGTCTCTAACTATGGTTCAATGGCCCAATACTGTCGCTCAAGTAGCCGTTAAATTAGTTTTATGATTCATGATAATTGGCTTGGGCTTAATGATGCATAAGTCTTAAGTATGTTTACAAGCAGATAGTTAATAAATAGCTTTTACAATTAACCTTTATCATGTAGTCCAGTTATGGTCTACAGTAGTGTTTGCCAATAAAGATGATTATATATTCATCTTCCAGCAATCAGTTAAACTATATAACATGGGATCTTAATGTCCATGACGTGTATGACCGATGGTGGTCCAACGTGGACCACTGTCCTTTCTCTTCCGATAAAAAACAGAATTTTATTTCATATATGTTTTTAAATTCAGTGAAACTATCTATTAGGTGTCTTAAGGCTTTATAATGTTTCAGCTGACAAGTAAGGAGTAGTTTATGTAGGAAACGCACGCACGCACGCACACATACACGCACACATACACGAGCCCGCGCACACACACATACACGAACCCACGCACACCACACGCGCACGCACACACACACACACACACACACACACACACACACACACACACACACACACACACACACACACACACACACACACACACACACACACACACACACACACACCACACAACGCGCGCGCGCGCACACGCACACCACTCCCAGTTCACACACTGTCTGGGTCAGGAGATGGCTCCAGTGAGTCTGCTGTATCTGTTATCTCTATCAGATCCATATGGTCCCACTCTGGCCTGGGTCTAGACCCGCCCCGTGGCCCAGGTCAGACCCTGGCTGTGACTCCTGCTGGCCCGGAGTATCAAGAACCCACGGAGCAACGGGGAGAGAAATATAATACAATCCACCGCCTTATTGACAGTATAACCATACCGGGACCTAGCGGTTGCAACGTGCTAGCCCGTTAGCGCCACATCAAGGAAAGCGGTTTGACTCATGTTAGCATGAAGCTAGCATGAGTACCCCCCCCCCCCTCACCCCCACCCCTCTTACGCACTTGTTGTATGTTGTACGTCCTGACACTTATTGCACACACTTATTGGATGTTGTACGTCCTTGCACTTAGAAATAGTCCTTTGTGTGGCATCTTCTCCTAGCTGTCTTTGTTGTGTAGCCTACGAGGAATGGGTTAACCTACCGACACTTGGTTCTATGTACATCCTTACTGTACTGACAGCGATATATTGTTGTTGTTCATCCTTCTTCTGACAAATGTACTTATTGTAAGGCGCTTTGGATAAAAGCATCTGCAAAATGCCCTTAATGTAAATAAAATGCTTTCCTCCACGGAACCAGGTGCGTGAGACTGGTGTACACACACACACACACACAGATCCAACCCACGCGACCAGGGTCGCTTGACGCTGAGAGGCCAACATGAGTAAACCTTACAATGGGAGATTTAGTAATTGTGTTAACTTACGACACATGATCCATTGGCGCGTGTGCGCGCGTGTGTGTGCGTCAACGTGTGTGCTTATACGCAAGTAAGCCGAGGTGCAAGAAGGGTATAAAGAGAAGAGAATGTCAGCAGTAGTAGTTCTCTTTGGACGCACACCAGAGTTCCAAATGGAGACGCACGCACACACTGACACGCGCGCCATGCACACACATTGATTACATGCTATAACACAAACGCAGTGAGCCAAGAATAAATTGCCTGTCTGTAAATATATAAATGCAGCATTAAGTTGTGATTTATGCCCGTTAATGTGGAAATCTAAGAGAGAACTCACTCCAGAGGGAGCAGCTTGCAGCAATTTGACTTATATGAGAGGAAACCACCAGAATGAACATTTCACTAAAGTCCCTATTAAAGCCATATCAACGTGATGCTCTGGGCTTCACATGGTTTAAAGGCATTTAACACTTTGGTCGCTTGTGTGTGTGTGTGTGTGTGTGTGTGTGTGTGTGTGTGTGTGTGTGTGTGTGTGTGTGTGTGTGTGTGTGTGTGTGTGTGTGTGTGTGTGTGTGTGTGTGTGTGTGTGTGTGTGAGTGTGCACATGTGTGTGTGTGTGTGTGTGACAATGTATGTGTGAGCGTGCGTGCTGTCGTATTTGTGTGTGTGTTGATCTGCCTTGTGTATGTACAGTATCTACACACATGCACAGTAGGATGTGGTCCTACTGGCAGAAGTTCAACTACAAATGTATATTCTGTAAGAACCGGCCCACAGCCAATCACCGAGCAGCATGTTTATCTCTGCATGACTTGATGGACTTTTATACCAAATCTGGTTCCAGACAGGATAACTGAAGGGTTCTCTGGCCCAGCCAGGTTTCAAAAGGGTGTCCACGTCCTGTCCTTGGGGCGAGGTGACTGCTCAGAACAGAGATGATCCTCAGAGCGTCTCAGGTAAACACACCAAGATCATCACTCAGCAATCACACCTTCATCATCGTTAAGATGTCATTCGCCCCATTACACCGCCCTGTCAAACACAAACACCAGGCACACGCATGCACACACACACACACACACACACACTCACACACACACACACACACACACACACACACCACACACACACACACACACACACACACACACACACACACACACACACACACACACACACACACACACACACACACTGCAGTGCCACACACCACAGTAAATCCCATAAAGATGCTCTTAAATGAAGGCAGGATTTGAGGCTAAACACAAGTCTGTCTTTACTGTCTTCCGCGACACCCCACAACACACACACACACACACACCACACACACACACACACACACACACACACACACACACACACACACACACACACACACACACACACACACACACACACACACACACACACACACACACACACACACACACACACACACACACACACACACACGCGCGCACACACACACACACACACACACACGTACACAAACACATACACACACTCACACACTCCCAACATTTGGGGAAGTAAGGGCTTTTTCCTCTCTTCTCTCTCTAAATAACTAAGATTAACTCAATGATCTACAATTACTTTAATGGGCGTCTCTCCGGCAGCCCTCAAAGACATTAGCAGCTCTTCAGTGCTCTGAAGCCTGTTGGTTTGGTG
>OLKM01000613.1:232739-235239 GCA_900291075.1 Melanogrammus aeglefinus
CCCCCCCCCCCCCCCCCCCCCCCACCTGTCTTACGCACTTATTTTATGTCATACGTCCTGACACTTCAAAATAGTACCTAGCATTGTGTAACATCTTATCCTAGCTATCTCTGTTGTACACAGGCAATGGGTTAACCTAGCAATAGTTGGTGCTTGGCACTTGGTTCTATGAACATCCTTACTGTACCGACAGTAATATATTGTTGCTCTTTCTCCTGACAAATGTACTTATTGTAAGTGGCTTTGGATAAAAGCGTTGGCTAAACGGCCGTAACGTGAATGTAAATGGTTCCCAACGATGTATGAATCCCCCCAGATCCTCTGACGTTGATGTTTGAAAAGGTCAGTCCCCAGTTATACACTGGGACTTAAGGTCTGTGTGGAGACTTAAGCGGGGCTTAGCGTCCTCTGAGCAGGCTCTGGTCTCATGCTTGGGAAAGCAGTTTAGGGGAGAAGGTAAACAGGCCGGGGGCGAGCGAAAACAGAGTGGTCTGAGAGGGCGAGCTGGGGAGACGTAGAGAGAGAAAGACGAGGCCTGGACTGATAGCATCTTTTTTTAAGAAAACGCAATTACATGAGACAGCGAAGGGATCCCTGCTTGTTTCAAAGTGCTCCGTGCGTGCGCAATTATGTGCACGCTGGAAATGAAAGTCTTTTGCTTGAATCGGGGGAAAATCCCAAAGAATACTTTTTCGATCTTGTATCTGAGGTATGCGGTTGCATTTCCAGCACTCTCAGCTCAAGTTTACGCTTCACTTCATCTTGTGCTTGACTTTATTTTACCGGCGTTTAACAGGGGGCTTTCAACGATGTTCAACAACGATTAAGAGTGGAATGGCCGTGTTTATTGTTGCTTTGACCCGGGTTCGGTTCAACACCATTATGCTGCCATTTAATTTGGCCCTCACCCTTCTCTCCCCCCTTCCTCCCCCCACCCCCCCCACCCCCCCCGCCTTTCGGTGTCTCTCCCGTGCCAACTCTGGATACGTCACAGAAGGCTGTTACTAATTTAATTTAGAAAGAGGAGGTGAGAAGGGTAGCAAACAGAGAGTTTCCCCGGTGCCTGCCGCACGACAGCGGTGGTGCCAAAGTGAACGGCTCGTCCAGCGACACGAGGCTAGGGAGAGGAGGAGAGGGAGAGAGAGGAGGTGAGGGGGAGAGAGGAGGTGAGGAGGCCAGACATAACATGTCATACTATGTTGGCCTGGGGACGTGGTCGAAACATGAGGCATTGTCAGCCTTCAAAAGGCCCCGGCGGTAAGATTGGAGTCACGGGATTACAGAGATACTCCAGTATCTCCGCATGGCAACGGCTAAGCTATACGCATACACACACACACACACACACAGACACACATGCACACACACACAACACACACATTAAAAAAAAACTCACCTTCCAGACAACAACAAGGGGATCCGACCCCCTCTCACCCCCCCTGGCCCCCAGCCCTCTGCCCGCCTCTGCTCCATCTCTCGTCGCCGCGCCTCGACATGGCACTAAGCGCTGCTAAAGCGGCCCTCCAATAGCTCATCTCCATCTCCTCTGTTCTGCCGAGAAGGAGGCCTTTGTGTGGCCGTCCCGCTCCCTCCAGAGTCACTTTCCCTTTGAGCCTCTGAAAGGGCCCTTTAGAGGGGCCCTGTTTTGGCCGGGCCGCTCACCTGCAGAGGGGGAACTATGGCTCCATTCTGGGGCCCAGCAGCTGCCCGGGCCAGAGTGGCTGGCGCCCAGTGGGTCGGAGAATAGCGGCCACAGAGCCTTTCAATACGAAGCCACTTAGTAACAGAAGGCATGTGCCAAGCCCGCAAGGCCAGAATGAAGAGTCGCCCTTTGGTGTTTAAATATAACAGAAATAGACTAGTGCCCTCCGCGGTGCTGCCTGCACCCACCACCACCACCACCGCCGCCACCACCACCACCACCACAACCACCACCACCACCACCGCCACCACCACCGCCGCCACCACCGCCGCCACACCCGCGCCACCGCACGCCACCAACCACCAGCCGCCGCGCCACCCACCCACCGCACCGCACCGCACACCCACCGCACCAACCACGCGCCACACCGCACCCCGAAAGCGGCGCACCACCACCGCACGCACACCACCAACCGCCCACAACAACCACGCACCACCTACCGCCACCGCCCCACCCGCCGCACCACGCCGCCACCACCACCACCGCCGCCACCGCCGCCACCACCACCACCACCACCACCACCACCACCACCACCGCCGCCGCCGCCGCCACGCGCCGCCACGCCGCCACGCCGCCACGCCGCCACGCCGCCACGCCCGCCACGCCACCACCGCCGCCACGCCACCACGCCGCCACCGCCCGCCAACGGCCGCCACGGCCGCACCGCCGCCACCCGCCGCCACCGCCGCCACGCCGCCAGCCGCCGAGCTCGCCCGCCACCGCCCGACGCGCCACGCCAGCCACGCGCCGCACGGCCGCCACGCCCGCCCCGCGCCACGCCGCCAACGGCGCCACGCC
>OLKM01000613.1:237739-243806 GCA_900291075.1 Melanogrammus aeglefinus
GGGTCAAAACAACATCAATTCATGGGAAAGTAATAGACAAAAGTATGGTGTAAAAGTAAAAATATATGCACTAAATATGTGGAGCGAAATTTTAATCTTCATAACCTCAATTATCATCCTAGAACCAACATAATGCAACTCTTTGAAACACAAAACAAGCTTCCTGACATTTTAAATAATTTTAGGGCCCTGGAAACTCTTAAATGAACCCTTTTCCAGGGAGGGGGAAAAGTGCCGCAAACAGGCGAATTGCAAATCAGAACCCGTGTTACAGATGGGATTCTTTCATTTTATTTGTAATAGTCGTTCCTGTTAAACTCCCAATGAAAACAGCTTTACCCCTCAACATAAACGACCATACGGTGTGCGGCCGGGATCACATGGGCCGCTCTATCTGCGGTCCGGTGTGAGTCGTGTGACGCTGTCGTGTGTGTCGCGTCCCAGCGCAGGACGCAGAGACATGGAAAGAAAGCCAGCAAATGTCAGCGAACCAATTCACTCAAACGTTTTGCCTCCAGGGAAGACGGGGAGAGGAGGGCGAGGGCGAGAGGGAGAGGGAGAGAGAGAGAGATGACAAGAACCAATTGACTGAGACGATTGCCGAGAGAGAAGAGAGGAGAGGAGGGAGAGGGCGAGAGGGAGAGAGGAGAGAGAGAGAGAGAGAGAGAGAGAGAGAGAGAGAGAGAGAGAGAGAGAGAGAGAGAGAGAGAGACATTTATGAATGTTATGATAACGTTGGCCAGTCATTCATGTTTCCCTCGCCACAAAATGACTTCAGCTGCTTTCTAATCGCGTAGCGTGAGCCATGTGCAGCCTCCTCTCATAGGGCCCTGATCGGTGGTCCCTCACGACTTCATTTACACTCATCATCTGGACCCTCTCGTGTCCAGAGGTCATTACTCACGGCTTCTCTGACTGCGTGTGTTTATGTGTGTGTGTGTGTGAGGTTCTATCCTGTGTGTGAGGTTCTTTGTGTGTGTGTGTGTGTGTGTGTGTGTGTGTGTGTGTGTGTGTGTGTGTGTGTGTGTGTGTGTGTGTGTGTGTGTGTGTGTGTGTGTGTGTGTGTGTGTGTGTGTGTGTGTGTGTGCGTATGTGAGGTTCTGTCTTTGTGTGTCTTTGTGTGTGGTTCTGTGTTTTTGTGTGTGCTTGAGGTTATTTGTATGTGTTTGTGCGTGTGAGGTTCTGTGTTTGTGTGTGTTTGTGATTCTGCGTTTCTTTGTGTGGGTTTGTGTGTGTGAGGTTCGGCTGGCGTGTGTGTGTGTGTGTGTGTGTGTGTGTGTGTGTGTGTGTGTGTGTGTGTGTGTGTGTGTGTGTGTGTGTGTGTGTGTGTGTGTGTGTGTGTGTGTGTGTGTGTGTGTGTGTGTGTGTGTGTGTGTGTGTCTGTGTCTGTCTCTGTGTCTGTGTGTGCGAGGTTCTTTGTGTGTGTGTGTGAGGTCTGTCTCGTCCCTAGAGCTCCTCCACCCAGTATCACATCCTCCTCAAACCCCACAAAGACCCCATTATAACCCCCCCCCCCCATTATGATCTACCTCCCCCCCATTATATCCCCCCTTGTCCCCCCGACCTCCGACCATTTGATCAACATTTTCATTATGATCATAATTACCTTCCATGAATCTTCCATCTGGGGTCGTCCACGCTGTCACCTGAGTGCCCCCCTTCAGAGCACCATTACAGGGGTGTCCGGTTCCCCTTCCACTGTCACCCCCCCCCCCCCCCCCCCTATAGCAACAATAGCTCCATGCTCACCTGTTAGCGCTGGGCGGGGCTGGCGGCTAACTGCTGCGTCCCCGGTAGTGGTGCTAGCCAAACACGGTACTCACCACTGTCCACACGCCATGTGGAAAGCCGTCGCTGTCACCGCCGACGCCAGGACGGTACAGAGAGACGCACAAAGGCCTGGCTACCCCCACCGCAACCCCCCCCCCCCCCCCCAGCTCACCTTAACTACCCCATCATTGGCTGTCTGTGTGTCTGTGTGTAGTGTCGGCCCATGGGCCCCAGCGCCAACCAACTTCTCATACATGTTCAAATATATGCCATGTCATGTCTGTCAGGGCATGTGTGTGTCTGTGTGTATGTTATGCGTGTGTCTGTGTGTGTGTGTGTGTGTGTGTGTGTGTGTGTGTGTGTGTGTGTGTGTGTGTGTGTGTGTGTGTGTGTGTGTGTGTGTGTCGTGTGTGTGTGTGTGTGTGTGTGTGTGTGTGTGTGTGTTTGTGTGTGTTTGTGACTGTGTCTGTGTGCGTGCGTTTGTATGCGTGTGTGCGTACGTGTGCGTGTGTGCATGTGTGTGTGTGTGTGCGTGTGTAACCCCAGGTTAATGACACGACGGGAACACGGTGGGAGATACGTTGGGCCTCCAAAGGCCCCCGTCGGAGCGGATTACCTCTGCCCCTAAAGAGTCTTAAGAGACGTTTATGTCGGTGAACCCGCAGATGAAACGAGAGCTGCCGGCCCCGCACTGTGATCTCCGGCGATCGCTGTCCGATAAGCAGGGAGAGTTGGGGCCCCTGGGGCCCCCTGGGGCCCCTGAGAGCCCATCAGGCGGCCAGACGACGGACCGGGTTATCAGTCGCCATCTAATCTGTTTTCAATAAGGTACCCCGAAAATGATAAATAGGGGACCGTGTGTGTGTGTGTGTGCATGCGTGCATGCGTGTGTGTTTGCGTGAATGTATGTATGTGTGTCTGGGCGTGTGTGTGTGTGTGTGTGTGTGTGTGTGTGTGTGTGTGTGTGTGTGTGTGTGTGTGTGTGTGTGTGTGTGTGCGCGTGCGTGCGTGCGTGCAAATTCATGCATCATGGATGACCTGAAGAGCCTTTGATAAAATAGTTAATAAAAGTCACTCGCTGAAGTCCATTTCATAATTATTTCAAATGCCACTGATCTAATTTCCTGTGACGGGAGTCTGATCGTCGCCGTGGTCGTCGGGCCAGTAATGACTGGGAGTCAGGACTCCACGAGGCAGTTCTGCTGATCTGCTGTTCAACCACTACACACCCCGCCTTGGCTGAGAGACCAGAGGCGGAACGACAACTGAAAAAGTTGTTTACAGGAAAGAAGTCTCAGTCGGGCACAAGTTGGACACACACACACACACACACACACACACACACACACACACACACACACACACATGCCTCGACTGACTTCCATAAACACACACACACACACACACACACACACACACACACACACACACACACACACACACACACACACACACACACACACACACACACACACACACACACACACACACACACACACACACACACACACACACACACACACACACACAAACAGGCCTTGATAAAACCACAGTGATTTCCATACAAACACAGACACACAGACATACACACACAGACACAGACATGCACACACACGCACACACACACACACACACACACACACACACACACACACACACACACACACACACACACACACACACACACAACTGAACAAACACAGTACACAGCACATCAAACACAACCACACACAACACAGCACACACACAACACTGAACAACACAGTGAACATCACACAACACACACGACACACACACACACACACACCACACACACACACACACACACACACACACAACATTTGCCACACACACACACACACACACACACACACACACACACACACACACACACACACACACACACACACACACACACACACACACACACACACAAACACCATTTGCCAAATGTCTGTTCCAAGTTCTCCATAAGAAATGTCAATCTTTTGTGGAACGGATGGATGTATGGACAACCACAGAATACAGACACTTCAAACACAGAGCATGGCTGAGCGGTAATATTACAATAAGTGTACTTAACACCATGGGAGATGTATTGTTCATGTTAAAATGCAATTACATTCCAGTGTGTGGGGATCCCTCCCCGCCTGTGTGTGTGGGTGAGAGAAGGGAGGAAGGGGGAGGAAGGAGGGGTGAGGAGGGGGGTGCAGACAGCCACGGTGAGTTAAAGAAGGCGCCAGTGCGGCATATTCAAAGAATGAAGAAACGGTCGACTCAACTTAACCAGTTGTTCGCCCTGGATGGGAGCCACAAGGGGAAAAGATTTGTGAGCGAAAGATTCTCTTAAAACAAAATCTAAACAACACACTTAAGGGAGCGAATGAAAGCCCTGTGTTGTCATGCTCCTTGGTCATTTCGATTGTCCGTATTATTTATAACTCCTGAGTGGTTTAATTTTAAACGCGAACTATATGAACAATATGACGCACAAAACTCCGGACGCCACCACCACAACAGCACGATGTCCGCCACATGGAACGATGTTACTGTCTGGCCTTACTACGAAGTGTACACAAACAAGTAAGTTAAATTTTATATTATTTAACTCCGCATTGTGAACGCCCTGCCCACGTTGAGAATAAAGGATGCTTCTGAATCATGGTTCACATAATTGAATCAGAAATCGAATCATTTGTTTCCCCAAGAAGCGCCTGTCCAATCACAGACGGTCTGGAGGAGTCACGTGGTCAAATCAACAGCCTGATTGGCAGGCGGAAAGATGAGAGATCAACTTTTTTGGACTTCATTATTTGAAGCACACACACGCATACACTGAAGCATATACACACGCACACGCGCGCACGCATGCTCACACACACATATACACACATATACACACATATATACACACACACACACACACACACACACACACACACACACACACACACACACACACACACACACACACACACACACACACACACACACACACACACACACACACACACACACACACACACACACACACACACACACACACACACACACACACACACACACAAACGCGCACACAGGACTGTGCGTAAAAGGCCAACTTGCGGAGTGTCTCCAGCGCGTCTCCGGGAGTCTCCTCAGTGCGGAGCGGTGAGGCGCGCGGTGGAGGCGTAAAGATTGTATGGCACCTCACTTGTGCGTCATGAATCCTGCCCTGGGACCCCCCTCAGCCGCCTCTCCCTCCCTGGAGGAGACCCGTCCGCAGGAACGCACGGCTATGGAACTCGATGAGCTCCGCAGACTCGACCTGTCTCCGGTCAGAGGACGCAAGAAGGAGAAGAGGTCGCAACTTTCCTTCAGCGTGGAGTCGCTGATCGCGGGCGATAGGACGCCGATGGGGAGCGACGCGAGCCACGCGACGGAACGGATTTTGGGGAGTGAGGATCGCTCCACCGGTGAGACCGGGTCTCCCAGGGAGAGACGGCTTATACCCGGAGAGGGGACGGAGCTCTCCAACTCGTCCGGTGAGGAGACGGTCCCGGACCCAAGACCCTGGTGCCGGACCCCTCACGCGTCCCCTCACAGTGAGTCGGATCTGCGTTTCCTTTTCGATCCAACGACAATACACTTTCGATAATAAGATATAAAGTGGGATCATATGGGCTAAAATTATACCAATATTTGATTGGATCATTGACCCTCCTAATAAAACTGTTGAATCCATGGCTGTTTTATAATTCCCCCCCAAGGCCCTTTAGAAAAAGCCCCCTCACAAAAAAAAAAATGGAAATAGAAGAGCCCATTGACTTTATTTAAAGCGTCTGAAATAATTTTTTTATATGGTATTGCACACATTGTACACACACACACACACACCAAACACAAATCACACACACACAACACACACACACATGCACACACACACACACAAAACATATATATATATAATATATATATAATAATATATTATAATAATATATATAGATACATAAAGTATATATATATATATATATCTATTTCAATATATATTATAATATATAAATATATATCATAAATTGTGCATGGTAATATTGTAAATAAAGATGAAACTTTATTTCCTACTTGAATAACATACACTGGAAATCGTATTTAAATATTGTCAGAATTCTACCCAGGACTACCCATGCCCATAGTGTTAATGTGTATATATCATATATATATATATTATAATATATATATTATATACACACACACACACACACACACACAGACACACAGACACTACCACACACAACACACACACAGCACACACACACAC
>OLKM01000613.1:246331-259733 GCA_900291075.1 Melanogrammus aeglefinus
CCTCCTCCTGATGCTGCTCTGGGTCAGCAGCAGGCAGCACGGCCTCACACACGCCCTCCATCACCTCCACACCGCTAGCCTGCTGCATCTTCTGAGGTTTCTGCTCTTTCCTGTTGAAAAACACAATGTCATCGCCACGCACGTTAACATACATTGGGGATAAACACCTTATTCTGAACTCAGGGGAGACAACGTGACGATAGGATTTGTTTATTGTAATGCAGAAAAAAACCATTTATTGCTCTAACAAAAAACACAATTTTCCTTTGATAAAGAGTAAGCTTTTAATTTGTCTTATATACATTTACAAAATACTGAACATTTACAAAAAAAAATCACATACATGTCACACAATACGTATTATTGGATTTAATCCAATACAAATTTAGATAGACCTCTGATAGTCATCGTATCCATATCTATTGATCCCTGAGAAAAAATCCTTCGTCAGCCACGATGTCAGATAAAAGGTTTATACTGCCACCTAGAGGACATACGACGGAACAACTGACCTGTGTTCCTGTTTAGTCCTGTCGAACCTGAAGTCAGGGGGGTACTTGTGTATTTGAATCAGGTGGTCTTTCCTCTGTTTACTCGTCCTGAATTTCAGTCCACAGCCTTCCACCAGACACTGGTACTGGAACAGAGCATACAAGTGTCAATCACATATTTTCCCGGACACCATCTGATTGTCTTAATAGTGCTGTAGGCATGATTTAAGAGATAATATTTGGGTGTCAGTTGTTCATAGTGATCGGAGAATCCACCTCACCTGTCAATCACAGGTGTGTGAAATGCAAAACTTCTAATTGGCAGAGAGACGTAGAAGGTGAGGGAGCAGAGAGGGAGAGGGACTTTGTTTTGGTCGTTGAGCTGCCAAATCTTAAATGGTAAATGGACTGCATTTATCTCAAAGCACCTATATTATTATATATTGCCTCACATTCACCCAATCATTCATACATTCACACACCGACGGCGGTGTGAACCACGCAAGGCGACAGCCAGCCATCAGGAGCAGTGAGATACCCATGTATCTCAGCGAGGGACACCTCGACACTCAGCAAGGAGAAGCCGGGGATCGAACTAGCGACCTTCCCGTTACCAGCCAACCCGCTCCATCTCCTGAGCCGCATGTCGCCCATCGTGCCGCGTTCCACTCTTTTCATCCCTCTCACTTCACGACTCTCCCGTCTCACTTCTAACCCATTTGCCGGTGGACATGGTGGTTCTCTCACCATGTCCTTGCTCTGGGACAAGATGTCGAACATGGCGTCGTGCCACTCCTCGATGTGGACGTCCAGGAGGCGGGCGGAGGGGAAGGACCGGCGGCAGGCGGAGCAGACGTGACGGTGCAGCGAGTTGTAGTGGTGCTCGTACTCCTCCACGCTGCGGAACCGCTGGCAGCAGCCTGAGATGTGGCAGCCGAACTCGGACACACTGCGAGGGGTAGGGGGACGCAATAAGATGCTTAATGCAT
This sequence comes from Melanogrammus aeglefinus, assembly GCA_900291075.1. Taxonomy (NCBI): domain Eukaryota; kingdom Metazoa; phylum Chordata; class Actinopteri; order Gadiformes; family Gadidae; genus Melanogrammus; species Melanogrammus aeglefinus. The sequence goes on from OLKM01000613.1 coordinate 247,812, forward strand.
GACACATCCAGCAACATGACGCCTTTAATCTTGAACACGTGAAGGTGTCATACATGTGTATGAATAGGAGGTCGATTTTCAATGGATGAACATAGACTCTCTTTAAGCAATGGATGTTATCTTTTTAATGAAACCTTATGTGCAGCAAAACATTTATACTTAGTCTCTGAGTAGTTTGTCTTACGTTTGCAAGACAAACAGGAATGAGTACCGAACTACCTGAGCTTTGGCTGTTCGTCTGTCCCTGAGGAGGAGAGGTTCTGCAGATACATATGTCTGTGGATATCCCCATCCTGATGAAAACAAAGCCAATATACAGTCAGATCATGTTATTATACAATTATAACACTTTCATTTAACACAATTCAGTGTAATCCTCTTGCAGGCAAATGTGTGTGCTATATTACCTCAAATAGTTCGTGATCCTTGCCCAGATGTATGCGTTGTGGTGTAAATCTGAAAGGTGTGTTCTTCTCTCCAAAGCCACCCATGTTGGAGGCAGACATCTGGATAACTTCTTCTTACGTTTTCAACTCAACAATGATACCCACATTAAAACGACAATATCTGCACTGTAACTGCCCTTAATGTGTTAGTCTAACAAATTACCCCATGGTTGTGTTCAGTTGATCAGAGCCGACCATAGAAAAAGCGTGTGGCTGTGTTGATAGTGCTTCATTGGCGCACAGAAGGTACGTCATAAGAATATCTACGTCATCATCCCGCGTAGTTCGGGGTTGCGACCGACGCGAGATGACAGAAATTTACAACCTCGTTTAAAGTTAACTTCGTATCCACTTTCCACTTACTTGACTAACACCTTTAATAAAAATAATTGTCGCACAAATACAAAGACATTCTCGATTCACTTAATTCCGTATACTTGAGCGATCATAACAACCTTGTGCCGGCAGATAGCGACATAGCTCAATAACGCCTTGGATTAATATCACGTTAACGGAGTTTAAATAGTCTAGAGATGGTCTGGATTTTAATTGAATCCATTGAATTTATTGTATTGTAGACACAATGAATGCACCTGCATTGCAAGTTGACATTACGTTTTTCAACTAGAAAATAGACTTAAAACGTATTGTTTGACGAAATACTTTCTGTATAGAAAGTAATTTACACACGCGGAATATGGAATGTCGGTACAATATAGCAGTAGCATTTGAATTTGAATTCCGTCTGCTTTTTAATACAGGATTTAAACAATATAAATATGCGGGGATGTCGGATGTGAGTGGAACTAAAGCAATTCCGCCAGAGGGGGGTACTTTTCATCAACGGACCCGCGTGTCTCGCAAAGAGATGTGGGTACTGTTATTCTTTATATCTCCATCATATCACTCTTCACATAGCCGTGCGTGGTTCCTTTATTGCCCCTTAAGATAACTAGTTTTGATTCTATATATTTGATTCTATTCTATAGCGATGTTTGTCTTCATGTTCCATTTTTAAAGCAATAGTAGGGTTATACATTTAAGCACTCGGGGTAACAAATAATTAATATGAAGTTTCAAATGGTTGTTTTTGTGTCATGACTGGATCGTAGACGCCAAATTTCCCTTAATAACCTAAAATTTGTGTCAATGATTGTCGTCTGTTATATTGACTTGAGCGTAAACATTGTGAAAGTTCAACCTCACAACCACCAGTGAGAAGGACTACCCCATGAATTGGGTCCCGTCCGCGCCCGTTTCAACATTAAGATCATACTTTCAGGGATCATTTCTATAGTTTTTGACTTGAGAAATATCGTACGAAAGTGATCGGTTACTCTAACCACGATGAAGAGTACAGATGTTCCCTTCTGAGCGCGAAGCGGGCAGTGAGTGATGATTTACTTCATCCGCTCCTTGTCATTGATGACCGTTCCTGGTTCCCTAGTGGAGCCTGGAGGTGGGGAACATGATCAGAGTGGTTAGATGTAGATTTTGTACAAAATAAATAACATGGAATATTCGTTTGTATGGCGTTAGTATTTCTAATTTACTGACGTACTATTGTTAGTGAATGAAGTGGATTGCTGTGTAGTGTCTTCTCAACCGTTTGAAATTACCTGCATTGCAGCTTTTCAAATTTCAAAAATGGTATTATATTATATTATAATTGCATTTCTTTGCAATGGGCAAATTTTTTATACCTGCAACAATGTAGTAGGAGATACTTACTGAAAGTCAGGAGGAAGAATATGCATAATAAGATAGTGTGGCTTGTTTTGCAACTAACACCCGACATTCAGAACCACAAAAACAAACAAGAACATCTTATTCAAAAAGGGAACTTTCATTGCATTTGGTTTGTAGAAAAACAATGAGGTTGATTGTTGTTGGTCGTGCATGTTGGACATCTCGATTCTGGACTAGATTCCTCAATACTCCTGTAGAGGGCAGTGTTGCCCAATGGAGGCTATTTCTTAAAGGAAAACTCAGAAGAAGAACACAGCAGTGCATTATACAGGTTATACTCTCATTCATTACGTTAATGGTCATTTGTGGTTGAATTGTTTCTGCCGGATACCATTAGACCGATTGTAATTTGGTCGGACAAGGCGTTTTTGTAACGTTGTCAAAAAAATGTTAGCACCATGACGTAGACTCATATGTGGGAGAATCACTAGAGCACGAGAGCCGTGTACAACTCATACTTACCTGGCAGGGGAGACACCATGATCATGAAGGTGGTTCACCCAGGGCGAGGCTCAGCCATTGCACTTCGGCTGTGCTGACCCGTGCGAATTCCTCAAATGTGGGAATCTCGACTGCATAATTTGTGGTAGTGGGGGACTGCGTTCGCGCTCTCCCCTGATATTTTTGTGAAAATTAAAAAGTTTCTAGTAGGTGACTGGAGTTAAGCGGTGTATCCATCTTTTTTCGTGCAGATCACGTCGCTTTGCTTTTCGATCTTCAATGCTAAACCCGAAATGACTCAAAATATATATATCTCACTCTCATCCCTGAACCCCATGGGGCGATGGGGCAGTACGGAGTGCAAAGTTGGATGACATCTTCTATTCCAAAAGAATGTAATATTACCATACAGCAGGGTTCCCCAATTGGTTTTTCAAGAGGGCCAAATTTGGTCAAGCATGCCATGCCAAGGGCCAAAATGTCGTTTTATTTTTCTAATTCGCCATTTTGTGCAAATGTAGTTTTAACTATAATTACTGTTTAAGCGATAATGCAGGAGGGCTAGATCAATTAGGTTTAAATAGCATCCAGGAATGGTGCATCGATGAGAATGCAAGGAATGAGGAGGAGACGTAGCTTGCTTCAGACTATATTACGTTCAGCCTTGTTTATTTAAATACTGTACTAATGTTAAATACTGTACTAAATACTAATGTCTTTCAGTTTCTATAAAACAACAGTAAAATAAAAACACCTTTAGTTCTATGAAGCATAGTAAATAAATAGCTGCAGGCTAAACAACATATAGTTATATAGCAAGCCTATATAAATAAATCAAACAGAGCTGCAAGCATAATACAGAAAAAAGTCATACACAAAACATATACTCAGATACTCAGGTGCAGTTGTGTAGAGTTTGTTTATTTAGAGTTTGAGTCTCTGAGTATATATTTTGTGTATGACTTTTTTATGTATTATGATTGCAGAACTGTTTGATTTATTTATATAAATAAAGGAAACAAAGTAACAAGCACTTACATTGTCTTACACTTACATTGATTTTCTGTTGACAAAGAACATTTTTAGTTTTTGATGCTGCTGTTAACCCAGTATTTTCAGCGACCATTCAAAAATTGACTGTACAATAAGGTGCAATGTCAAGGCTCATACAAGTCAAAATCCCAGGAAATTAAATTTTTCATTACTCAAAGATCAAAATGTCAATGTGTTTTGACCTTGAAACCACGTCGTAAAATGTAACTTTGTGCCTGACTTAAATAAACGCCTAAAAATGGAAAAAATTGACTTGATAAATATCGCACGAAAGTGATGGGTTACGCTAAACGAAAATAGGAGGAGTCTATGGCCAAATTTCGCCATGTTCTGGGTAGGCCATCAAGTCCTAAGGAAAGTGGGGTTAAGACCGTGCCTAAAAAGACCTCATGCAGAGAAGAGACCTGTGCTGTATGAAAGGGTGGTGACCTTTGTAAAGTCTGGAAAGTGGCGGGATGTTGGTCGGGTAGACCGAGCCTTCGTGGAGAGTTGTTTGAGCCCCGAACGGTCAAGACTGGTTACTGTTGGCACGCTGGCTGAAGCCAGCTGCCTTAGGGTGTGGAGAAATGTCAACTCGCCATTTTTGCTCAACGCAGATAGAGATCTCGCTTGGCAGGAAGTTAGATTACTGTGTAGTGTCTTCCCAACCGTTTGAAATTACCTGCATTGCAGTTTTTCAAATTTCAGAAATGGTATTATATTATATTATAATTGCATTTCTTTGCAATGGGCTAATTTTTTATACCTGCAACAATGTAGTAGGAGATACTTGCTGAAAGTCAGGAGGAAGAATATGCATAATAACATAGTGTGGCTTGTTTTGCAACTAACACCTGACATTCAGAACCAACAAAAACAAACAAAGAACATTCTTATTCAAAAAGGGGACTTTCATTGCATTTGGTTTGTAGAAAAAACAATGAGGTTGATTGTTGTTGGTCGTGCATGTTGGACATCTCGATTCTGGACTAGATTCCTCAATACTCCTGTAGAGGGCAGTGTTGCCCAATGGAGGCTATTTCTTAAAGGAAATCTCAGAAGAAGAACACAGCGGTGCATTATACAGGTTATACTCTCATTCATTACGTTAATGGTCATTTGTGGTTGAATTGTTTCTGCCGGATACCATTAGACCGATTGTAATTTGGTCGGACAAGGCGTTTTTGTAACGTTGTCAAAAAAATGTTAGCACCATGGACGTAGACTCATATGTGGGAGAATCACTAGAGCACGAGAGCCGTGTACAACTCATACTTACCTGGCAGGGGAGAACACCATGATCATGAAGGTGGTTCACCCAGGGCGAGGCTCAGCCATTGACACTTCTGACTAAAGTCGTGAGCATTCGAGCAACTCTGCACAAGCAAAATCGCGCAACCCTGAGCAACCCTGCATAAACAAACCAATCAGAAGCCGTAACTGTGTTCGTGCAGTCAAACCAATCAGAAGCCGTAACTGTCTTCGTATTGACCAACCAGAAGGCGTAACTGTCTCCGTCACTGGAGTTAAGTAGTGTATCCATCTTTTTTCGTGCAGATCACGTCGCTTTGCTTTTCGATCTTCAATGCTAAACCCGAAATGACTCAAAATATATATATCTCACTCTCATCCCTGAACCCCATGGGGCGATGGGGCAGTACGGAGTGCAAAGTTGGATGTAGACTGTAGGGCAAAAGTAGGTTGTGATTGGGTGGATACCAGGCTGATTTGCATATTTCCCAGAAGTCTGTGAAGCTGTCAACAGAGCAGGAAGGAGATGTATGAGATGGCATGACGGTGGATCATGGGAAATAAACATTTCTTTTGGAATTATATTTTATAAGTGATACTGAACATCATATTTAGTCAGATTCTTGTATTGATGTTCTGATAATACATTTTTGTATGAAAAGAATCACCTCATTTTGTCATTGTGTAGGCAAGGTAGTAATTATTATTATGAATATTAATAACATAGCAGTAGTACAAAACCATGCTCCTGTTTTGTTTCAGATGCCAAGATGTTTCTGCTGGTTCTCCAAGACACAGTCGATGGTTGCTCCGTCCTGAGCGTAATGGTGAGGAGCGCTGAGCGGTTCGGATGACTGTGAGAACAGGAACTCCAAACCAATGAGTTCATCACCAGCAGGAACTGGTTAAGACGATCTACCAGAGGTACCAGAAGTACCCAATCTGCTTTTGTCCTCCAGCCAGAGGACAAAACATCATTTTCGACCAGCCACTTAAAGGATTTGCCACTGTATTTTCCGGGTGACGATCAGTTGACCCAAACACTGTACCCCAGCGCCCTCAGATGGAGTTGGGGTGATTAACTGGCATCTCCTAGTAAGTAAGTAAGCACAAAAAGTTTAAGCGTTCTGGCTGACATATTTGGTGATGGTGTATATGTTTTGCCCTGGTGGATCCTAAATACATTCAAGATGTTTCGGTTCTGTTTTCCCAGACACAGTCAATGGTCGCTGTGCCTTTGAACAGAGGAAATATTTGAGGTGGTGGTCTGTCCTAACGGTTGCGTCAAACCTGCTGCAAAGAGCTGCAGGGCTCTATATGGTGTGTTCACAGTGGGGCCCCGCAGCCCAGTGGGGCCCTGCAGCACAGAGGGGACGCAGCGCAAAGGGGCCCCTGCAATGTGACCTATGCATATTGCACCTGAGGCCAGCTCATGTGGGGCCTTTCCTTCAGGTATTTTCCCTTATTTTCCTTTCAACAAAAAGCATGCAACATCACTTCCCATGTTCCCAGACTATCCCACCTCCCTAGATTTGCGAGGAGATTGGAGCCTTTGACATTGATTTTATGCAATTGATGTTTCAGGGTATTTTTTTTTTTTGCATTTTCAGGTTGAGGGCAGCCCACATATCACCATCCTCACAGCGTAGACATAATCTGCGGTCCGGTAGTCCTCCCAGATTTGCAGCCTCTGAAATGAGGAAAGGCTTTCCTCAGCAGCCCTCGGTGAGGGAAGCTCTCTCCTCGGTGGAGGTTTCTGGAAATGGTGACCCAGAAATTCCTGAAAAGCAGGAGAGAATGTTTTTGATCTGACACACAGATGCGTTTCTGATGGAAATAAGACTGACCCAGAGGCCTTTGGGCCTTTCGGCTGGCGGTTGCGCTCCCTCCAGGGCGCGTGTGTGATGTGGTGGTCGGATGGATACCAGGCATGATGGTGATGGTCTTGTCTTGTTTTCTGCATTTCACTGCACTGTTTATTAGCCTTGGTTTTAGCTTTACATGTGACAAATAAAATGCCTCTCTCTCTCTCTCTCTCTCTCTCTCTCTCCTCTCCTCTCTCTCTCTCTCTCTCTTCTCTCTCTCTCTCTCTCTCTCTCTCTCTCTCTCTCTCTTCTCTCTCTCTCTTCTCTCTCTCTCTCTCTTCCTCTCTCTCTCTCTCTCTCTCTCTCTCTCTCTCTCTCTCTCTCTCTCTCTCTCTCTCGTGTATGTGTGTTGCAGGTGGACCTGGAAGGGAAGAGCTCACTGTCCAGTCCTGGTCCCAGCGCCGACCTACAAGGACAGTGGGCATGTCCACAAGCCCACTGTCAGGCAGGGAATCGTACTTGGTGGGGTGCCTGGTGCGTATTGCCTGCAACAGTAGTGCCATGTCATCACTGTTGCAGGCAAAGACAGCAGCAGAGAGTGCTGCCTTGAATAGGAAGTATTTATACAATACAAAGGCAAATAAATATGCAGGAGAGGAAAAGAAAATCCTCCCCCTCAATACAAAATCACTAAAACAATTTTTTTATTTGGGTGGTCTGTCCTAACAGATCATAGGGACTGAACTTCCATCCATGAACTCCATCTACACACTGCGCTGTCAAAAGCGAGCACAGAGGATCATTAAAGACACACAACATCCAGCTCACTCCCTGCTTAAACACAAACACTGCACATACAATCTCAGACACAAACGACCAGACAGCATCATCACACACAGATCACGCTTCTTCAACAGTTTGTACCCGGCTACAGTCAGACTTTTAGCAAACACAAAATAACCCGGGCACATGGCAACACAACACGCACCCACCTCAGTAGCACTTGGCACTTTACACTTATTTATTCTTATATTTATGAACTTAGAGACATAGATCTCTGGCCTTTTTAGAAATGTTATGTTCTTGTCCTTTGTTTAATCCCAGGCTTGAGCCTTTTTAAAGTGTTTTCATTGTGTCGAGTATATCTTTGTGTGTTCTCTTTTGTTTCTCCACCTGACCTGGAACAACCATAGAAAAATCCCTGTGTGTATGCACAAATGGCAAATAAAGATTTTGACTTTTTTGACTTTTTTTTGAACAGCTGCATCAAACCTGTGGATTCAGTGGAAGATGTCGAGTTGGATGAGCATGCCACCGTCTGCCCGCTCACTGAAGTGGGCAGATGGTGGCATCGCGGGACTACACTTTTTGGAGACCTCCTTATTTGTTGCATTGTTTGTGCATACTAAAGAATATCAGATCTTTACATGGGTACAAATATTGCCTATTAACATAGTGTGGCTTGTTTTGCAACTAATAATTGACATTCAGAACGACAAAAACAAAAAAAAACATCATCTTATTCAAAAAGGGGACCTTCATTGCATTTGGTTTGTAGAAGAAACAATGAGGCCTACGTTTACACGATGACGGTCTGAACAGAAGACGCAAAAGTGGCGTCGCGTCTTCACTTTTTATTCCGCGTTTAGACGAGCATTTTCGGGAGGAAATCTCAAGTACGTCTCGCTGCGGCCTGCGGGAAGGCGGGGCGTGACATCACGCCCCGCCCACATCACGGGCGAGTGCATTGCGGGAAGGCGGGGCGTGACATCACGCCCCGCCCACATCACGGGCGAGTGCATTCTGGGACACATCACGGGCGAGTGCATTCTGGGATTGTTTGCGCCCGAATATATTAATAATATTTTAATATATAATATATATATAGATCGTTAAATCGCTTGACGGTAAATTAAGTAAATATATTAATTTATATATATATATATATATATATATATATATATATATATATATATATATATATATATATAATAATATATATAGTCATATATAATATATATATATATATATATATATATATATATATATATATATAAACATATTATATAATAACCTATTAGTCAAATAATCCGATATTATTTATTTTAATGATAAATAATAGATAATAAACATATCGGTGCATGAAACATACCGCCATCGAATAGAAGTTTCCAGAAAGACCGGTTTTTCGAGAAGCATCTCTCGTCAGAACAAGAAAAACCGGTTTTTCTTGTTCTGACGCAATCCCAGAATGCACTCGCCCGTGATGTGGGCGGGGCGTGATGTCACGCCCCGCCTTCCCGCAGGCCGCAGCGAGATGCTTCTCGGAAATCTGCGTGCATACGGTGACGCAAAAGTGTGTGGAATTCGAATGGGTATGCATGCCAGGCGGCTAGGTGGTGCTGTGATACACTATCACACAACACCGCCATGTCTGAGCGCATGCGTAGAATCTTACTTATTCTCTTACCTACGCCGCGAAAATCCAAACATGGCCACCGCCGGGACGCATGGAAATAATCAGACAGAGGTGCCGTGTTCCAATACCCGTACTGGCCGTACTTACTGGCCAAAATGTGAGTACACAGTACGTTCCAATTCAGATCCGGCGAAAAGAAGTACACTTCAAGGACCCGGATGCCGTACTCAAAACGGGCTAATCGTGACGCCTCGTTTCCACACATATGTATGTTTTTCGTATCCGTACTTCCGTACATTTACGGAAGGGGTCGATAGTGCTTTACGTACGGACATGAATTTATTTACGGACAGCCAAAAAGATGGGGGAACGCATGATAATGGCCGTTTTTCGGAGACCGGTACTGTGGAATATGAGGATCGACATCTACCGAGATAAAAACAAAACCAACCAGCCAAGAACTGCCTTGTCCAGCATGATGCCCTGCGTCTCTGCCATCTCTGGCGATTGCGCCAATATAGATAAGCGATGGCGAGCACTCTCACTCGTGTTGGTGTCATCGCAAAGTCTATTTAACAAAAAATAAAAATGAGCGCTAAAATTATTTGAGGGAAATCACAAGCAGTAGACTATAATTATATAATTAGGGGTATCCATAGCCATAAATTAGGCCAAATACAAATAATACAAATCAATATACAATCAAATCCGACTGTATTTTATATTAAACTCATACAAACAAATGAATCAAACAGATATCTGACTGTTATTTATGTAAAACATATGACAATATTAAACTGATCTATAACCATTATAAACCATTTCATATCAAAATGATGAAGTAGGCCTAGAAGAGGATCGGAAAATAGAAATAGCCCTACTCACAAATTGTGTCTTTCAAACTCAAAAAGCAAGCGAGCTAGCAAAACTTTAATCCGGTATCTCCGTTAAAACGACGGCGAAAGTTAAATTATTTTGAACGTATATTACGGACATACCGGACAGAAATTTTACGAGGGGAGGAGTCTCGGAGGAAAAAACGGACATTAACGGAGAATCACACTCGGAATGAATGGACTTTCAGTTCGGAGACGGTTGGATCGCATACGAGAATGTTACGTATGTGGAAACGAGGCGTGAAGTGTTGAATCGAAAGGACACTCCCCGTACTCAACGGCAGCTGCGTCACACCAACATTTGTACCGGCTGCCAAATTTGTAACCGGTGACGTAATCCATTCAAACCTGCCTAGCAACAGATGAACCGCCGCCGCGGACGATCGCGAGATGACCGCGAGATGACCGCGGACGATCGCGAGATGACCGCGGACGATCGCGAGATGACCGCGGACGATCGCGTCGAATGACGTAGGAAAGTTCGCGAACATTCTCGATATAGTTCACGGAACGCGACCAGACAGATAACACATTACATTTATTAGCGTTCCTAATTACATTTATTAGAGTTACTAACTTTATATTCGTATTGGATTTTATTGTTTAATCGCATTAAGCTAGTAAACTGAGTGTAGGCCTATAAAGCAGGTTTCAAAAAACATTCGCGCTCATGTTGCCAGAGACAAAATAACATAATACAGATAACGGATCGCTAGATAACACTTGTTTTTACTTTATATTTGTATTGCATTTCATTGTTTAATCGAATTTGGCGAGTAAACTCGGTCATCTCGCGATCGTCCGCGGTCATCTCGCGATCGTCCGCGGCCCGGTCATCTGCTGCTAGGCAGGTTTGAATGGATTACGTCACCCGGTACAAATTTGGCAGCCGGTGTGGGTGTCAGATTGACTCGGGCTGCAAGATTGACTCGGGTTCCTATGCGCATGCGCGTCACTCAGGCGCCTACAGATGACGTATCGACGCATACACCGGTAGGTTAACGATGAAATTAAACATACGTTGTATAACATGACCGTTTTGATAAGATAATATTTGTGGCTTTTATATTGATAGCTAACGTGAGCTAATAAACATTAGGGGGATAAACAATACGTTGTATAACATGACCGTTTGCTTTGGATAAGATAAATTGGTGGCTTTAATTGAATAGCTAACGTGAGCTAATAAACATTAGGGGATTCATTTTTTTCTGCCTTAATTCCGAAAACTGTCTTTTGTTTAATTACATTTATTTTCACTGAAATGGAAGCCCTTTTATACTTGAGGATAGCTAAAGCTACACAGCTACCACCGCCTAACCACCACCAGCTCCAGTTCTTAAGTATGCACTTGCATATGCATGTTTTTATTTTCCTTTAGCCCATGTCACGGTGATATTGACTATCTAATGCCTTAACTATGTCTTACAGGGTTTCCCTTGCCAAACAACTGGAAATTACTGTGGTATCCTCATGCTGATGGTAAATATCTTATGTAGTCTCTATTTAAGGTGTGTTGGTATTATTTGACACTGTCATAACTTCATATGTTTCCCTTTTACAGTATGCATTCTGCATCTACACAGATGATCCACTTGCTTTTCACCGGAGGTCAGTATTTTAATTTTATGGGACAAAGGACACACATAAAACCAACCCCACTGTTGTTGTTTCTTTTAACATTGATTTATGGAGACTTTACTTGAAACAGTAACTTGCATGCAAAATGTATAATGTTGAGCAGAGAGGTTATAAAGTACTGATTATTGGCTGAAAATGACAATTAGTAGTCAGCCTAATGCATTTATTCTCATTTACTTTTAGCTGGACATGGCAGACATCAGGAAAATGGTGGTGCGTTTCCCAGATCGATGGGAATGTTG
>OLKM01000614.1:0-55000 GCA_900291075.1 Melanogrammus aeglefinus
ACGCGCAGTAAAAACGCAGTTTTGAACATGCAAAAGACGCGCGTAAAATACGGGCGTTCCTGTAGTCCTAGTATGCTAATAACCGCGCCCTCTCTTTTCTCTCAGGGGAGCCAAATTGCATTTGAAGTAGTTTGCGCCCAAGTTCGCTGACTCAAGACAAAAGGCAGACAAATCCAGTTTCAGTCAGCACAGTGATGCTGCTTTGAGAATTTCCTCCTGCTCATTTGGCGTTAGTTGTATGCGTCATTCTAGATATACATATTAAGTAAATGCAGTTGCAAATGTGTGGTTCCCGTGGCCTTTTCGATAGAGACGCTGGAACCTGTAGGGCAGAATGTTGTCGGATCGACATCCATTTAATTAACCCATCATATTTCTTGTCTTTTGTCAGGAAGTGTCCACGCCTTTATGATCGCGAATTCTTTTTTCGTTCGGCTAAGTCCAGACCCTCTCCTGTGTTTAATACATGGTAGTTTCCAAAGACACAGGGCCTTGTTTAGTCAGCCAGCAGCACAATAACTTGGTGGTCTTGTAACACGCGCTTTAAAAGGTTATTAAATTGTAAGACTTTATATAAGGCCCATCCGAGCCTTATTTCAAATCGGAGTTAGTCGGTTACATCCTCGTCGTTCAATCGATATAAATAGCACAGTGGAAAGGAAGTGAGAGGGAGCCACAAGTTACACAAAGTGTTCAAACAATGCTGTCCTCCTAAATCACCATTGTCCTAGGCCCTATATGTTTCAATGCCGACAAATGGTTGAATAACAAGTAACGTTTGTGACCCGGCGTAATCTTAAGAATGTTTAATCTGCGAAATGCGCTGCTGGCTAGTGTCTTGATCTCAGTTTTCAACAACTCCAATGTCCAAAATTTAATGTTTCATGTCGTCAAATGCTCGAATAAAGACAGGTATTGTGACTTCGACTATCTCTACTTGGCTTATACACCTCGACGCAGGTCCGGGAAAGGTTTTTTCCTGGTTGGCGTGCACTGCTGAGGTAGATGATACTACCTTTGCCAGACGACTAATCTACAGTTGCTGTTACAACTCAACTCGTTTAGCCCCTAACCCCTAAGAAGTTAGAAGCATTATAATCAATTAAGAGTTAATTATTAACCTATAGATATGTCAAAAGTTTAAATATGATTTGTGTTAAATCGCGTATACATTAATGAAGATGAAATAGCACCAATAGGATCCACCATCTACAGTTCTAAAGATTAAAGCACTTGACATATCTAGAGTCTCTACTCATGAGCTACATATTCATTAGCTATACCTACTACTCATAATATATTGCTGCTACTGGGAGAGGACTCTTATCAACGAGCTGTCTAACGTTGTATGTGGCTACGTGTGATCTATTTGCATATCTAATGCAGTATGTGCACCAAGTCTGTAGTAGTCGTATGGCAAAAGGTAGGTGTTTCCTATCCTAAGCAGTGGCACGCCAACCAGAAAACAATTTCCTCTGACCTGCTAGTCGAGTGTATAGTCAAGTAGATGTCGATGTCACCAACCTGCACTTTATTTCGAGCATTTGACGACATGAAACATAATTTTGGGAATGTGGTAGGTGTTGAAATGCAATAGACAATGCCAGCAAAGCACATTTCCGCATTTAACCTACTCTAATATACCGCCGGTCCACAACGTTCTTATTTTCAACCATTTGTCGGCATGAAAAACTATAGGCCTAGGAAATGGTGATATAGAGGACAGCTGGTTTGACACTTTTTGTAACTGTGGCTCCCTCTCACTCCTTTCTCACTGTGTATTAATATCGATTGAACGAGAGGATCGTTAACCGCTCACACTCCATGAAATACAGGCATACACATGGCTAATAATAACCTATAACATATAATTAACTTATACACACCGTGTTACAACACACACCACAGATGAATGGCTGGCTGCGGACTAAAAAAGGCACTGTCTTGGAACTTATAACACAGGAGGTCTGGCTTGCCGACGAAAAAGCACATTGCGATCAAAAATGCGTGACCATCTGACAAATAGCAGAAATATGGTAATAAATGGATTCGATCGGACAACATTCCTGCCTAACAGGTCCAGCGTCTCTATCAAATAGGCCACGGGAACCAACACATTTGCAACTGCATTTACTAATATGTATATCTAAATGACGCTACAACTAACGCCAAATGAGAGGAGAAATTCTCAAAGCAGATCTGTGCCGCTGAACTGATTTGGTCTGCTTGTCTTGGTCAGCGATTGGGCGCAAACACTTCAAATGCATTGGCTGAGAGAAAAGAAGGGCGGAGATTATTAGCATACTAGAGGAACGCCGTATTTTACGCGCGTTTTGATGTTCAAAACGCGCGTATTTTACGCGCGTTTTGATGTTCAAAACGCGCGTATTTTACGCGCGCTCTTGAAAGGCTTAAATTGCGGCGTAAAAAGCGGCGCTTTTTTGCGCATGACGGCGTAAAATACGCCGTTTTTCTACATTTTACGGCGTATTTTACGGCGTAATGAAGGTGATACGCGTCTAAATGATGGCGCTTTATGGCGGGGTTGGCTTGCCATATAAGCAGCATTTTACTCGCGTTAGGCGCGTATGAGGCGCGTATATTGACGCGCGTATATATACGCGCGTACATATACGCGCGTACGAAGAGTTCAAAAAAATTGAACTTTTTACGCGCGTACGCGCCGCAATAGCCAATCAGCGTTGAGCTTGACCCGACGTCACTGGCAGAGAGAGCTTGCACAGAAGCATACGGCCGGCCGACATCTTTCTTTATTCTGGGTGGAAATAGTAACATAGTTACGCCATTAAATGCGTTTATGTAAACATTTCTAGCGAGAAATGTGCATTTTACTTTCATAATGTTCGCTCGGTGAATGTGAAGGATGTTTGGTTTGATAGTTATGACGAAGAAGGGAACGCTCCCATTCACTTTGCATGGACAGCGTCTCCTGAGTTGCTAAGCAACCTCAAACAGTCTTAAGGCAGGACACTATAGCCCTGCTGATCAACACTACGATTGCTTGCAACGCAACTGACTAACGATGCCTAAGCACATCCATGATGTGTTATCTATTAGCTACACCATGTACATGCTTCACGCTATTGTAAGCCGATCAGTATGATTATTATCATCCGTAATTAACTTTAATCTATACCGATCCACAGCTCTATCATTCACTACGATGGTAAGATGACCTACATGTTTTGCGGAGCTTTGGGATAATGCATGAGGATAATTCTCGAGTGATGTTGAGCTGGTTAACTGTGCGTGTCTGACCATTTTTGACAGACAGCACATGGTCATGTGTCACCTCTTCCTCTGCTCTTACTTAAAGGGGACAGGGCTCGAGGTGGGGGGTAACGTAGTACTTGGACCGAATCACATTGTGTAAGAGTAACGTGCGCTTGTGTTTTCGCCAGCACTTTAGCTATCCGGGTTGTTGTTTCTTTCCCTTTTCCTTTTTTTTCCCCCCGAAGCAGACAGCTGGTCGTAGGTCATCGAGGCGGGCTCTCAGAATACCTTGAAGGCCTCGCAGTACATCTGCACAAGAGCACAACAGCGGAGAGTGACAGAGTGAGAGAGTCGAGTAATAGCTAACAGATTCAATTATACAGTCTTGATGCACATCAGGTCAGGCACTACAAGCGGAGCGGCTGCCAGGACAATGTTTCTGACTCGGGACTGTTGCTCTCAGGCCTCGGCCGAGGTGGTTGTAGCGCAGACCGTAGGCTGTTGTTGACGGTCGTTATTGTTCATAAATCAAGTTACCTGCTATGATCCTTGTGAATTCTCTGTTTCAGCTCACAGCGGTGGTAATATGTCCAAGATGGCCATAAAAAGGCAAGATTTTGAACCTCAAAAACTGGCAGTGTCCTAGCACTGTGTTAAGGCCAGATGTGGCACACACACACACACATACACACAGAGACACACATACACACACACACACACACACACACACACAGCACACACACACACCACATGCTGACACACACACACACACAACACACACACACACACACACACACACACACACACACACACACACACAACACACACACACAACACACACACACACACACACACACACACACACACACAAACACGCATGTGCTTGCTAAAATGCTACCCCAGCAGGGGATGTTCCTGTATAGTCAAGATCCGGCCTCCGCAAACAGGCCAACTTTTTCTTCTTTTCAGGTTTTATTTTTTTCCACATCGTGTGACTCTGGGCTCCGCAGCGCCTGCGATCCGCGCGATGGAAACCAGGGCAAATGTTCCGATGCTTTTATCAGTCATTGCATGTGTGTTGCTGCTCTGCTTCCTGTGATATCCCCCATCCTCGCCTCACTTGTCTCCTCCGCTCTGCAGCTGCTGCTCTAGTTACGCTGGACTCTGGACTGAAGGGGGCGGGGGGGCAGTGTGGAAAGTCTTGGTCTCCTGTACTGCTAATGGTTACCATAACCAATGGACCACTTGTCTGAAGTGGTTTTTTTTTTATTTTATTATTTCAACATGGCACATATAGACAGTTTCCCTTGGAAAGGAAACTGTCTATATACCATGTTGAAATAATAATCATTCCTGAATAACAATAAATGAAAATATACTGCCAGCACAGCAGGGAGAGTAGTGCGGGCGTTCAACTGGTGACTCGGGCTAATTGGTAACCTTCGCTGACAAATGGTAAATATGTTCCCAGTTGTCTCCCATAATGGCTTTTGACGCATGCATGCAAGGTGAAGTGTTTACTTTTTTCTTTTTCTCTCTACTGACCTAAAGGTGCACGTGAGAATCTGTGTGTCTCTAAAAGTGAGTTATCGTAACTTAGCGCTCAGATTGCTTCACCATGCACCACTCTGTAGAAACCGTCCTGTTTTTACCTCTTTAGTCTACCAGGGTTATATTTCTTTTCTAGTCTAAATTCGAATAGTGTTCTAGTGACCAGGAGAGAGGTCATACACTTCAAAGACAAACAGATATTTTCCATAGCCTAGACATTGTTCATATTCCAAGAGTTTTCCGACTGGGATTATTAAAATACTATAATCTTATTAAGAATTATTCATAAAGAAAATGTTTGTGCAAGCAAGGATCGTTAATAAGGCCCAAGTGGCTTTGTTTATTGTGTTTTTTGAGTATTATTGCTGAATTTATAACCGTGTGCCCTTATTTCTAGTTGCTCGCAACACTATATGAACTTCTCTGGCCAAACTACAGAGTTTGGGGTAAAAGTTACCTATTTCTCCATGTACCAAACATGATTGGGTCGCCGCTCAAGAGAGAATGTGAAAAGTCAATCCAGGTAATAGAAATCTTTAACTCAGTTGAATGGAGGTAATAATTAATGGGATTCCAAGTTTGTCCACCAATGAAATGAGTGGGGCTTCTCAAAACTCCAGGAAAATACGTTATATCATATGAAAAAATGTATATTTATATACTGTAGTCAAACCCTAGGGAAAATGAAGGCATTTAAAGATACACCCCACAAAACATTTACTGCAGAAATAGTGTATATCCATGCATCTAGTCGAGCAAACGTTTGATTTGTTGAAAGCCAGGAACAGATTTGAATTTGAGATAGCCATGTGGATGCAAGGCGAATGGCTTGGCGTTGGTTGCTAGTTGAATCCCAGAGCGACACACCAGAGCACACAGGGTGCCAGCATTGGGTCATGATGTCATGAGAACGGAAGTGATGGAGGACTCACATTAAAGTGTTTAGGAAAACTAGAACCAGTGTTGGTTAGACTAACTGGGGCGGGGCAGTACTGATCCAAGGGTGTTTGGTTCCCCAGCAGAATAGTTTTGAGTTTGATTCCCCCCCATGTTCCGCAGCCCTCCCTTGAGAAATATGCTTAAGGAGTCCCCTGAGTTGCTATCCAAATCACTTTGGATGAAATCCTACTGTGGCCTACAAAATACAAATCGGACTTTGCTGAAATGTTCTGAAAAGGTTCATGATGAAGGCAGAGAAAGATTTACTTTGAAAAAAAGTGACCTATCTCTCCCTCTTGGTCGTTGTGAGACATGAACACAACTATGCGGTGAGGTACACAACGACCAAGAGGGAGAGATGTCTTAAACGCGGTGGCCTGGCCTGAAGAGCTGAGCTCCCCTCTATGTTAAGTGATAAAGTAATGCATCACATTGTCCAGCACAATGAAAAGCTTGGATTCCCTCAAGATCCTCGAGATAAAATAATGTGTTTTCATAGTTTTCTGCAATTCGGGTAATGAGTATGTAGGGCAGAGCTGCTTATAAATCACATCGGTAATTACTGCACTGTCACAGTTTCAGGTATTTCAGTGCCTCTGAGCTGGAATAGCCTGCAGTGTACTCCGGACCCATGTAGTCAAGCTGTCTCCTTTTTTCTGATTTATAGCATCTTTTTTCTTTTTATGTTGCCATCCGAGTCTGCCGTCCATTGAGTTCACCTCCCAGGAACAGAGCGTTGAGACAGCCACGATATGGTAAGGGACCAGACAATAAGCTTAGTGTGTGTGTGTGTGTGTGTGTGTGTGTGTGTGTGTGTGTGTGTGTGTGTGTGTGTGTGTGTGTGTGTGTGTGTGTGTGTGTGTGTGTGTGTGTGTGTGTGTGTGTGTGTGTGTGTGCCTGCAAACACCAGCATTATGCAACATGCTAGTAAAAGGCTTCTTCCACGCTTGACTACACGCTCGTCGTTTACAGGCGCTGCACCTCAAAGGATGTGTAAAAAGGGACACCACCTGTCAGTTTAATAACTGGTAAGCCCAAAGGAGAACGCTCCCACCGAACCCGGGTCTGCATTAACCCCACACACACGCACACGGACATACGTGCACAAGTTTGCAAGCACACATACGGGCACGCACACCACTGAAGGTGTAAAGTTACAAGGCGCTGTTCAAACTGCCAGAATTGGGGTTGAATTCTAGTGGAGATAATCGATTTCATTCCTCATTATTGCAGATCCAGAGAAATTGAACAAGGACCAAAATGTGATGTCTATTTTTATCTAGCAGCTTTACTAACGACCTATCAAGGCAAACAAACCGACACAGATTTCAAACGTATAGATCTCTGTCGTCAAGTTGTAGGGCAAATGCAATCCAGCCACTGCAGTTGATACAGTACTGTTATGTGTGTCCCAGGGTTTTGGATACAGGAGTCACATTACAAGCCCATTGCCTCAGTGCTGTATGTTCAAGGCCCAACTCAACACTGTTGGTTAAACTAGAAACAGGCTAGTTTATATAACGCGTATTGTTTCAGCTTGACTCACTCACTTGTTTGCTGCTCAGAGACGCAGCAGTAGAGTCATCTGAGTCTTTATTTGGCTGAAGACGCTACTCTTGGCTGACCGGGAAACAGTTTGGATTCCCGTGCAGGGGAAACCCAGTAACAGAGTGGAACTACAGCCGTTAAATATCCAGGCTGCCATGGGTATTTAATGGCTGTATTGCAACGTTTTTTGGCATGGCACTTTAACCTTGGGCTGGAAACAGGTATTGGAAATGAGCGGGAAAAGTCAGCACAAATGTTATGCTGATTGCATTACATCATGTTTCAGGAATGTGGCGTTCTGGATGTGCATGATCCCGCTTTGCATTTGTTCCTTGTTTTGTGATGAAATACTAATAACATTTTAGTGGTTTTAGGCAGTTTTTCCAAGCATTCACTGCATTCACCGGTAATTGTAGTGCAACCTATAGTATCAAAGTGAAACATTGGCCCACGACTACAGAGTGTAAAGTCACAAAGGCATGGAGCATGGGGTTTCAGAGGATGTCATCATAGGAACGAAAATGTAGAAAAATAAATGTGGCTCTTTCCTTAAATCATTCAAACTAATTTTGAAGCCTAAAGTCAGCTCATTAAAATGTGCGGCAGTGTCTTCACACTATATTTCTTTGTGTGATGAAAACCTGAAATAAGGCCACTTCAAACCTGGAGGAGAGTTTTGAAAAAGTGGAAGAGCTTCGGAAAACACATCCCTTGGAACATATTGCATCGATCATATCAAGGTTTGCCGCATTAGATTGCATGACCTGTATTTTAAACAAAGGTGGTTTTTTTCCAAGCATATTTCAGTTGGACTCAGTTTGACTTCTCCACCGGTGGGGTCCCGATACCTGCACGGCTGTCAGTATAGCGCAAAGCAGCGATGACCTATTTAAGTTTTGTTTTATAGCAAATAAATGAGGAGAAACCATATGGTCTTGATCATCTGTAGCCCATGGCCCTGTTAGCCATGTGAGAAAACACAACAGTGTGCTGGGTAGCGCAGTAATGGTGAAGGTTTTTGGTTTCCAGCTGAAAGGTACTGGGTTTAATTCCCCATGTTCACAGTTGACCCGCAGGCATCGCTGAGCCGTCTAACGGTCCGAAAACATGCAACAGCGGCTCTGAAAGTAGAGCGGATTGACTGGCATCCCCGGCTCCTGCTAGGTCAGTGGCCAGGTGTCTCTGAGCAGGTAACCTCACCCTAACTGCTCCCGGCCAGCCGGCTGTAGCCCTGCGTGGTTGACTCCGCCGTCGTCTTGTGAACGTTTGCATGAATGGGGGAATGTTAGACGGTGTTGTAAAGTGGTGTGAGTGGCCACTGGTTAGAAAAGCGCTGTATAAATGCAGTCCATTTGCCATTCAACCCCTACTGCTCCTCACTGACATGTCAATAAAACCCACTGTAAGTCACTTTGTATTAAAGTGTCTGATAAAGAGCAGAAAGTAGTAAACACAACAACAAATCTCATGAATTAAGGCTAGCCCTCAGATATCTATGAAAACAGAGGAAAAAAAGGATCCAGTGTTTCACCGTTGAGATGCGTATGCTAAACCAAATGAGCTCCACAGTTACTTAACATGCTGCAACTATAACACACAACTTCACCTGTGACGTGAATAGGGAATAATGAAGACGTTCAACGTCGATCATCGGACTGGAATTAATTAATTAGAGATATTAAGTAAATATCAAACACATTGCCCCTCTCTGCTTCCCATTAGTGTGGGAGTGGGGCTGACCGTAATCTTAGCATCTGGATGTGAGGAACGCAGTGTGGAATGAGGTTTGACGGCCACATGGGCCGTTCTGGGACTCTGCTGGACAAATTGCTATAATTGGTCCAGGGATGTAACTGTTCTCCTCGGGAATGATCTGAACAACTCTTAATTGTGTTTTTCAGCAACCTGGCTGAAACTATTAGGAGGGATTAATGGGAACACATCAAGACCCAAAGTTGAAATCACAATATTATTATGTTTGGTGTCAGACTTAGCTCTCTTAGCCTTTCATCAAGTTTAGCCAGTCTGAATACCTATGCCAATTTGTGTTATTACATAGTTATCACAGTAGTTATATTATTACACATAAAAAATTGTGCATGAAATGTACGAGCAAAATATATTTTATACACAGCACAGATAAATACCTTTTATCAAAAGTGGTTCTTTAATGGATGTGAGAAATTAGGTGATTCTTGCTTGCTTCATTATAACTGTAAGACTGAACCTGTCCTGGTCTGGACTGTGCCAACCATGGACAGGTGCCAACCCCACTCGGAGGTCTTTGCACAGTGTTTCAGTACCATGTACGGTCGCCTGAATAAAAAGAATAGAGTGATGAGCCACAAAAGTGATGAAATAACAATACTAATATGGGCAATGGATGCTGATTCTGAAAAATAATAATAAAAAAAAAATTCAGATGATTCCCTCCCTATAATATCCTTGTCTCAATAATGAGCGAGAGAAGGTGACCCCATTACGCCTGGGAAGGTGGAACTCACTAGCCTGGCTATTGCCAGAGCAAGCTCAATCGACTGCACGTCGGTCTGGGGAAGCTGCTGTCATTCTCTTCAGCAAAAGAGGCGTGATCAAAGAGCCTAGTTCAACTGACTCTGTACGCGATTGGCTGCTTGCCGTCAGTTCCCCTTGCGTCATTGTGTCAAACCAGCCAATAGTGCGCCAGGGGGAAAAAGCCAGCTTGGTGATTGGCTTCCCGCAAAAACGTATCAGAAGCAGAAAGAAGTGTATTGCTCTTCTCCATACCCTTCTGCAGGGCGAACTCAAATCGCTGGCAGAATGGGCGGGGCTACCAAGTCTAGGAACTCACCATAAAACTACAAACACATGCAATTAAGAAGACACAATTTTTATTTGTAGGCACACTAGATGAAAAACAGTTGCTTTTACTCAGAAACAATCGCTTCAACCTTTAACTTGCTTGACGGCAGTTTTAAAAACAAGCCAGGGCATAAAATGTAACTGGATCATGAGAGATAAGTTTATGAGTAGTGCGGTTCTATGAATTCTGTTTGTCACTCTCACACACACAAACAGACATACACATACACCTAAACTAATGCACACAAACACACATACACACATGCAGGCTTGCCAAAACACGTACCGAGGCCCACACAGACACACACACACAGACACACACTGACACAAACACACACACACACACACGCTTACACACACACACACACCACACACACACACGTGCATCTTGCTCCCACTCTCTCTTTTGTTTCTGCTGTAGATTCGAAAGGGTTTGCATTAATAGTTGGCTCTGCAGAGCGGGATTTTCTCGAGCCGGTGTGCTTCATTGGAACCCAAACCACACCGTCCCGGAGGACCCAGAATGCATTGGTGTTTTCCAAGGGCCTTCTCATGCACTGACCTCTCTCACGCCGGAGATGTATTTGCTTTTAAAGTGTTTTTTAAGACGTAATAGAGATTAGAATTTATGAGGTCATTTCCATGCAGAACCAATTTTTTCTGCCTGAAAACGCATGTTCTGCCTCTTCCTTCAACGCCGTTCCTTGACTATTATTTGGGCTTGGCTTGATTGCTTCCAGTCCAGGGTTTAGTGGCACACTGTGAGAGCTGAACATGAGGCTGTAATGTTGACGTTTCAAACGTCCCACAGAATTAAGCAACGCTTCAAGATGGCCACCATAATGTTCACATTCAATTGAGTCACCTTCATCCAGAGCACCTTGCATGTGTTAAAGGTTTGAGAGGTAGCTTTGAAGGACTGCTTGTTTTGTGCTCTGGCCTTTGTAAACTATCTCTTGCGACTGATTCCAGCAAACATTGACAAAAAAAAAATCTTTAAAAATCGTTGCTAAGGTCATTGATGGGCATATGGTCACACGTTACACTTCTACTGTGGTTGAAGACACAAGAAAACCTCACATTTGGAATGATACCCCAGTCAGGGCATCTCACTCCTCGTCTAGGACCGATACGTTAATCCCCTGTGGGATGTCTACCAAAGTGCAATCCTAATGATTTATCACTTCTGGTCCAGTTCGTCTGTCCAAATCTCCTTGTGGGTGTAAAAAAACAATAAGAATCAGTATCATCATAGATATCCTAATAGTAAATCATCTCAAACTGGCCCCACCCTTTAAGTCACGTTCTCCTCACAATCACACTGTTCATCTGGTGCATTGATGCTCCAGCTGCCGAATCCCACCCACCCCCTGGTTCAGACCAGCGGCATGCTCCTCCTCCTCCGCCCAGCCCCTATCTCCTACAAGAGAGAACCCCACTGGGGGATGTAACACCTCCGAGTAGCTCACCATGATTTATTATACAGGTGTTTAGAATGGCGTGGAGCCGGTAGCGCCTGGCCCATAAAACTGTCGTACACGGAGGACCATAAGGGAGCTTATGGAGTCCCGATGTGAAAGGAGTAGGGTGTCGGAGGGACAGATTAAGTCTGAATGGGGTTGGCTTTGCTGGGTGGAACTCCCTCGCTGCCTCTGGCCGCTTCACTTTGTCACCCTGCACCAGTCATCTCCAGATGGTGTGGTGAGGTCGCACATGAAGAGCAAGATGTCTTTCTTGTTGCCTGTTCTGTTGGGGGTTTTATATAGCGGTTGCAGGTGTTGAGGGTTTATAGGTGTGTGTGTTTGTGTGTGTGTGTGTGTGTGTGTGTGTGTGTGTGTGTGTGTGTGTGTGTGTGTGTGTGTGTGTGTGTGTGTGTGTGTGTGTGTGTGTGTGTGTGTGTGTGTGTGTGTGTGTGTGTGTGTGTGTGTGTGTGTGTGTGTGTGTGTGTGTGTGTGTGTGTGTGTGTGTGTGTGTGTGTGTGTTGTGTGTGTGTGTGTGTGTGTGTGTGTGTGTGAGAGAGAGCGTGTGTGTGTGTGTGTGTGTGTGTGTGTGTGTGTGTGTGTGTGTGTGTGTGTGTGTGTGTGTGTGTGTGTGTGTGAGAGAGAGCGTGTGTGTGTGTGTGTGTGTGTGTGTGTGTGTGTGTGTGTGTGTGTGTGTGTGTGTGTGTGTGTGTGTGTGTGTGTGTGTGTGTGTGTGTGTGTGTGTGTGTGTGTGTGTGTGTGCGCGAGAGAGCGTGTGTGTGAGTGCGTGTGTGTGTGTGTGTGTGGGTCTCAAGAGGGAAGAGAACACGTGAGGTGGGTTATGGAAGATACGGGAGGACCTGTGCTGTCCGTCAGTCTTGTTTGTCATTATAAACTGAAAATTTGTTTAAAAGTCATCGTTTTCACTTGATTTAGCCAAACACAGTCCTTTCTTTGGGGTACTCCATGTATAATTTGGAATTTATAGATGTGCATTAACACATTTCCTTATTCCAAACTGCTGTCACTGGACCAATCCCCCCCATTTGTTTTCCTCATAAGTCAATCTCTCGCAATTGGCTAGTTTCAAAGCACTATCAGGTGTCTCTGAATGGAGAGCGGACGGTATGCCAGAGCCTTCTTTACATGGATGAAACATGTTCTCCGTCCTGCAAGCCATGTGGCGTCTCTTTGATCTCCGTCTTGGAGGAGACTCTGGAGCTGCTTGGCAAACTCCCAGTAGATCGCTTCCCTCGCTGTGTTGACAGATTCTTGGGGAGAAGATTGACGCGATGACGCAAGTCAAAGGACTTCTTGATATTTGAAGGCACAGAACGTTCACGGCCCTGGTTGTGGTGTTTGAGGTTCTCCTGCGTCATGAGCCAATTGCTATAAATAATAAAGTATTTTGCAATTAACGGGCCTTCTGCTCTTTATTAAGCATTATATAGAGCACAGTATTCAGTTCTTTGACAGGCTCCTGGTTAAAAAAGTGCAATATAAATGCAGTCCATTTACCGTTTAGCAAAGGAACGTCGGGAGATTCATTCATGCCAAGAACCAATGTTTGGTATAACGGCATACCTTTTGCAGGATCACTGTTGCAGGCTTCCGCTGGTGCTTACATATGGATCCATGTTAAACGTGCACGGGTCATGGACATGAACACAGGCTCACACTAGGCTTGACATGTTGCATGACCCGACGATTGGTGTTACCAATTATCTTTGCGAACATGCGGCCACTTTCGAAAAAAGTATCAATACGACAAATAGACCCTGGGAATTCTCTTCAAAGGGCTCTGACTGCCTCCCTAAGCATCCCCACGGTGCCATGTAGAATTACGTCTTGACTTTATATGGGGGGAGGGCCTCAGGCCTTGTGTCTGTTTGTGATTATTGTGTAAAAGTTGGATGCGGTGGGGCGGGGGGGGACTGAGATCATGTGAAACTTCAGACCATGTCTGGGGCTAGTGCAGGGAGAAACGAGGTGCCCCTTGGATGACTGATTCACAGAGCGAGGAGAGGTCTCCCCGATGTCTACAGTTGATGTAGGCTTCATTTTGCTGACCTTCCACAACACAGGCGTTAGACTCCACAGGCTTGGGCGCCTTGGAGATGACTGTGTTGAAAAAACACCGCGACGCAACCTCGAAGGGTCAACAATGCGGCCTGCTTTTGAACTCCAAACATTACATTGTTGTATAGGTATTTCTTTGAAGTAAGACCCATGGAAGTGGATCATAAAAACCTGAAAATAATTAACTGAGTTCAAAGTGTTTCTATAAAATGTGTCACACACCAAGATCCATCCATCCATCCAATAGTTTTATTTTGTACATACATTTAACCATTTAAAACATGTATATTTCAAAGATGATATCGCAACTTTTCGAAACCCCTGAATGCTGAACTCCGGAAACCGTTAAAATTGTAAGTAGGGATTGTAATTTTAAGTACTATTTGATTATGGCCTTCACTTCAAATAGTTTGGTCATGTTTTGTTGCAGTGACACAATGTGGGTTGTTGGCGAATCGTGTAACATCGAAAATACCAGATGGCCTCAAAACATTACCCAGCATATTTTTCTCATTAAGGTTTGTCCTGCCCAATTAAAGTAGATTTAATAGATCTAGTTAGTTTGTTTGTCCTCTTTTGGTCTTTTTTACAGTTCTTTGAACACGAGTTGGTTTCCTGCTGAAACAAGGGTTACATTTTCCCCCCTTGTGGAGACATGATCCTTTGAATATGTTACGCAAGGATAA
The DNA here is from genome assembly GCA_900291075.1 of Melanogrammus aeglefinus. NCBI lineage: Eukaryota > Metazoa > Chordata > Actinopteri > Gadiformes > Gadidae > Melanogrammus > Melanogrammus aeglefinus. Next base: position 14,339 of record OLKM01000614.1, read on the forward strand.
AATGTTACGTAGAGATGTGATGTTGGGATGTTGATGTGGAGTGGTCGATGTAGAGATGTGATGCAGAGATGTGATGTAGAGATGTTAATGTGATTTAGCAATGGTGACACGGATATGTTATGCAGATGTTGATGTAGAGATGTGATGTAGAGATGTGGTGTAGAGATGTGATGTAGAGTTGTTGATGTAGAGATGTGATGTAGAGATGTGATGTAGAGATGTGATGTAGAGATGTGATGTAGAGGTGTGATGTAGAGGTGTGATGTAGAGATGTGATGTAGAGGTGTGATGTAGAGGTGTGATGTAGAGGTGTGATGTAGAGATGTGATGTAGAGGTGTGATGTAGAGATGTGATGTAGAGATGTGATGTGATTGTAGAGATGTGATGTAGAGATAGTGATGTAGAGATGTGATGTAGAGATGTGATGTAGAGGTGTGATGTAGAGATGTGATGTAGAGATGTGATGTAGAGATGTGATGTAGAGATGTGATGTAGAGGTGTGATGTAGAGGTGTGATGTAGAGATGTGATGTAGAGATGTGATGTAGAGATGTGATGTAGAGGTGTGATGTAGAGATGTGATGTAGAGATGTGATGTAGAGATGTGATGTAGAGATGTGATGTAGAGGTGTGATGTAGAGATGTGATGTAGAGATGTGATGTAGAGGTGTGATGTAGAGATGTGATGTAGAGATGTGATGTAGAGATGTGATGTAGAGATGTGATGTAGAGATGTGATGTAGAGATGTGATGTAGAGGTGTGATGTAGAGATGTGATGTAGAGATGTGATGTAGAGATGTGATGTAGAGATGTGATGTAGAGATGTGATGTAGAGGTGTGATGTAGAGATGTGATGTAGAGATGTGATGTAGAGTGTGATGTAGAGATGTGATGTAGAGATGTGATGTAGAGATGTGATGTAGAGATGTGATGTAGAGATGTGATGTAGAGATGTGATGTAGAGATGTGATGTAGAGATGTGATGTAGAGGTGTGATGTAGAGATGTGATGTAGAGATGTGATGTAGAGGTGTGATGTAGAGATGTGATGTAGAGATGTTTATGGTGAGATGTTGATGGTGAGATGTGGTGAGATGTGGTGTAGAGATGTGATGTTGATGTGGAGAGGTAGATGTAGAGATGTTGATGTGAAGATAGTGTTTAGTTATCTTCTGTAGATATGTGATGTTAATGTGGAGTGGTTGATGTAGAGATGTGATGCAGAGATGTAATGTAGAGATGTGGATATGTTGACATAGAGATGGGATGTGGAGATGTTATGTACTGATTAAATGTGCTGTGACCAATCTCACTGGAGCCACTTAGGTGGAAGTTCCCGGTTTTATTTGACTTCTGGATCTCCTTAGTCAGTAAAAACTATGCTGATTGAGTAACACAACATATGATTCAATGAATTAGCTCTCCTCTCAAGGCTTTTCTTTACTCCAGTTTCCTGGAAATATTGAGGGGAGGAGTAACTTGTGTGTGTGTGTGTGTGTGTGTGTGTGTGTGTGTGTGTGTGGTGTGTGTGTGGTGTGTGTGTGTGTGTGTGTGTGTGTGTGTGTGTGTGTGTGTGTGTGTGTGTGTGTGTGTGTGTGTGCGTGCTGTGCGTGCGTGCGTGCGTGCGTGCGTGCGTGCGTGTGTGTATGTGTGTGTGCGCGCCTAGAATCTAGACCCACACACACACTTGTTCCATCATCTAGACTCTAGATGATGGAACAAGTGAACAGCAATATGGAGCATGTACACATGGCAATGCAAGGTCTGTGGTTTTGTGATCGTCATCACAAAACATTACGTCCACGTCAACACTCAACAGTTGTTATGGTGATGAAGAGCCTGGTTAAAAAGGGGGTTTTGAATCTGGATTTGGGTAACCAGTTGTCCAAGAGCAAGCATTTATTGAATGATATTTTCAATGCCATCATTAATAAACATAACAAACAGGTAGTAGCCATGCAAACAATCAATGATTATTTTAATGAATAGAGATTTGATCAATTTTTATTATAAACAAATTTAATTATAAATAGTATTTTATTTTTCCCACCATATCGAGTTCAGTAATAGCATATTAAGGTTAGGGCCGCATTCCAGTACACGCTGTTTTGTCTTGGTGCCTCAGAAGACACATGAAGATAATGTCATCTCTAACGCTGATTAAAAATGACATAACATTGTCAATCGTGCAGCCTATTAAAGTTTCATTACATAGAAGACAGATCACGGCCAATAGCCAGAGGTGATAAAAGAGGTGTTTTTGAAGAGTAGTTCTCTATTATACCCCCTTAGCCATCTCTTAGAGCACCCTTTTGACAGAGCTATGTTTTTATACGCTGATCGTTTCTGTATTATTTTCCAATAGGGGTGGCTCGTTTTTGATGAAGTGGTGATGTTAAACAACATTTGTAATGTTGTACCTTGTGTTTAGGACTTGCCAAACAGACTGCTGTGCGCAGATGTGGCCAAAAATGACACATAGCCATTTCGATTTTGACAAATTGATCATGCGATCATTGCGAAACGGGACTGTGTTTAGGACTTGCCAAACAGACTGCTGTGCGCAGATGTGGCCAAAAATGACACATAAGCAATAACAGACACTTTGACACAGCACTGAAAGTGTATAAATGTGTGCCATATGCATAGGGAGTATATTTAATGCATCCCAGGCTGACTGGTATGTTATTAAGGCTTTCCAAGAATCTGCTCATTCTTCCGCTATACAAGCAACAAGTGTTGAACCAAACTCAATTAGTCTGATGAAGATGATGATGTAGATGAGGCCAAGATGAAGACCAAGATGGATCTGGGTGTCTAAGAAGAAGACCAAAGAATGTTGTTTGTGTGCGTCTCTGCACACTGTGTGTGTGTGTGTGTGTGTGTGTGTGTGTGTGTGTGTGTGTGTGTGTGTGTGTGTGTGTGTGTGTGTGTGTGTGTGTGTGTGTGTGTGTGTGTGTGTGTGTGTGTGTGTGTGTGTGTGTGTGTGCACGCGTGTCACACCAGGAATGTCTCAGTTGGTGGATGTTGGGGAGTTCTTGAGTGGTGGTGGAGTGTGTAATAGCCAGAGGCAAAGAATGCGGCAAAGTGCACCGTACTTCAGCTTGGGCCGTGATGGGCCGTAAAGTGCTCTCTCCAGAGGCCCGCGCCGCCATTGACAACTGCCCTCGCGGGTCCCTGTAGCCCGGGCCGGCTGAGGTCAGCGCCCGCCCTCCGCTCACACACAGCACGGCGGCTGGGAGCGTCTCACCCCTGATTGGTCCGGCGGTGAGGGTTGAGTGGGGCCCCTCAGGGTGCGGGTGGGAAGCTGGGGGGAGGGGGGGGGGAGATGGCCTGCTGCAACCTGCCCCTTTAAAATATGACTAAGTTACACAGGTCACTAATGGGTGTGCATTGCACAAGCAGTCATCCAAATGGATGGTGGGCAGGTGGTGTGGCTTCCTGAGTTGAAATTCATTGCTTGGGATTGTCAACACTTGTCAACGCGGCCCTGGTGTTAGCGCCAGTAGAGCCATAAACAACTCACAGGGGAGATAAGGCTACTCCCGGGGTCTTTGTCTTTCAGACCCACATCGTTTGGGATTGGACACGAGTGTCTCCTGTGTGATGGTACTCTTCTGCCTAAAGTGCACTTAATTACCATTTTTATCTTTATTTCCCTTAAGGACTCGAAAATGTAATCTTTAATCTATGTTTCAATCTATGAAATTCAATTTGAAATGCTCCTCATGCATGCACGCGACACACTGAGAATGATAAACACATGCCGGTGTGTTGTTCACTAATACAGTGCTCTTGTTTATGGACTGGAGGAGTGCAGTGGAAGTCTTTGGCTTGTGCAACTGAATGCTTTGAAGCTCCATCTGTTTGTTCATCCTCTCCTCATAAAAACGGCAAGCATTTGCGTTCTGAGTTTGAGCAATAGGCTCTCGTCTGCTTCTGCTCTTCCAGAAAAGTAATTATCTTGATAAGAAAAACTAAATGAAAGATGTCAGTAATTTCCAATATTTCCAACCTCCAATATTTTTGAAGATGTCCGTTTCCATTAGGGTTTGTGGCAGCTGTCACAAGAGGCTTCCAGAATGTTCTCAGATTTGTGTTGCCTTGGTTTCATGAAAACATGAGAACATACCACTGCTACCACTAAAATATGATTAATATAAACAAGCAGATTTAAAAATGGCAGACCTCAGGGCTGACTGCGAGAATGTTTGGATATGTAAGTAAGTAAGTACCCTCAGGAGAGAACTGTGGTATCAGATTCAACTCTGAATCTGAATGGTTCCCACACAAATATTCCACTTAACTTGAGGGCACCTTGTGGTATAAAATGTGCCCACAAAAGAAAAGTGGTTTAAGGGTGGGTTAAGAAGCCCTGCAGGGGCATTTGTCTTAAATAAACTCAACATGCAGAAGTCAGTCAACACCTGTGGAAGTGTGTCGTTACCGCTTGACTGCGGCCGAGTTCAGCCAGCCCTGAACCTCTGCTTCTCACTGAATGTGCATGGGAACAGGATCTGGGTCAGGGCTAAAACGTGGCTATTTTCCCTTGCTTGAGTTATGTTCCTGACAGCGGCTGCACTGTAGCTAAACAGGCATGTGCTGTACTGATTCCCCCTGTAAGCTCTGCTCAAGGAATTCAAAACATTGCCATGTTTGTAAGTAATATGCGTGCGAGTTCCAATTATGCAGGGCATCAATTTCACGCTTCGTTTGCGCTCATTTCTTCTTGGCCCCTTTGGTTTTAATTTTCCAATTAGTGCCCGTGTTGGACGACTAATTGACAAAGACACCAAGGTAATCGAAGAAACCCCAATGAAAACGCGATGTGGCGGCGTGTTGTGTGAATTCCTGCATGTGGAATGGATTTCGGTTTTTTGTTTTGTAAACGTCTTCTTGCTGCTGTGAAAAGCCATGTTTTTGTTGTACAGTCCAAAAACAAAATGTGGTCAAAGTTATAGTGTAAACGATTCTTCTCATTGGGATTCCCCTCCTTGATGGATGCATATTAAATTCAACCAAAGAGCGGTGCTTTAAGGGGGGAATCTAAATTATTCTCATCATTGGGATTCCCCCTTTGATTGATGCATGCTAAATTCAACCCAAGAGTGGTATCTTAAGAAAGAAAATACAAAACCGTGTTTCTTGGCTCTCTGCAGGGTTTGCATCGGTGACCTGAGAGGAATATGACTACACTGTGCAAGGAGGTGTACCGGCGAGCACATAGTGAGGGTTAAATATCAGGTCACCTGTAGTCTATCAACCCCGGGGACTTCTCTCCATAAGTCATAAAGATTATCGTGGACATGTGCAGGTTTGCCTTATCTTGCTTCTGAAGGCAGTACAGGCCATCGGGGTCAGTTTCTGCTGAGCATTCTTAGCAGAAGAATACAGCAACCCATCCGGCCGCGCCTTGTTCGCATCATACGTTCCTGTGTAACAGCAGACACGCTTTGTCAATAGAACTGGAATACAGATGGGTTTTTTTCAGCAAGTCATCAGTACTATTATCCCTGTTAATGGTCTCGGTGATCAAACCATCGTAACTGTCCCTCATGGCTTAAGAAACGTCAGTCACTCACCAATGTCAAAAAATACTTCCTTTGAATGGATTCTGCTCAGCATTTGGCATTCAGCATGTAAACATTGCTCACTTTCATATTTTGGAGCATAACATATCATTATATGCAAATTATATAGACTTTGTTTATATAATTTCTTATATAGTACTTAAGGCATACATTCTCCTTGCACCTCGATATATCTCTCTTCCTCTCTCTAATTGAAAGGTGTTTCCATTGGCACTGTAACCACAAAGTCTGATACTGGGGCCAAGCAAAGACTCCTTTAGCTGTGTTTCATCCTTGCAGAAGTGTCCACTTCTTCCATTAGTGTATTGCAAATTAAATTGGCTAGGGGGCCAGAGCTCTCCATGATCAGTCCCCCCCCACCTTTGTTCCTCCGTTTTTAGTGTTCCTGTCAAAGCTTCCCTATAAGAATCAGGTTGTACCACCATTGTCTCAGAGATGTCCTAGAAGTATTTTTCATCAGTGGCCAACATAACAGGGAATATTCTTATAATAAGTATATAAGTGTATAATAAAATATCACCAGTGTGCTAGTGTACTAACAGGTTATATATTCCTATTGATTCCATTCTTGGCAGGCACATTTACGCAAACTGCTCCTAGCTATATTCCGAAAAACAAAGGGATCTTGATGAATTATATGGATTAGTAACATAGGCTTTAGTGAAGCCAGAAGATAAGGCTTTGATGGTTTTTAGCAGCAATACCTGTATTGTCCTTTAGGTCCTTTGGTAGACACTTTTATCAAGAGCAACATGCAGGGATTATACATAAAGGTCATCGTTAATGAGCAGGTATGACTAAGGTTTCTTGCTCGAGGATGCTTACACGTAAGCTGCACACATTGGGGGATCGGACCCAGATCATTTCTGCCCAGAGTCAGTTGACACCCTAACTACGAAACTATACCCGGCCCAGCATTCGTACCTGCTTTCCTTCTACATTGAGCTGAAGAGCTATGCTAACCATATGGTACAAGCTTGCCTTGTGTCTTGCCAAACAATGCATTTTGTAAGATGTGCTCAGTTATAATGTACAACTGTCTTTCCTCTCTTAGTGAGCATTAATGTGCCAGTTAGAGTAAAAGTTTTTTGAGTTTTAAAAGCCATTTGTTTTAAATCAAGGTGTAAAAGCTCTCATCATAATGGTCATTTTAATTTGAGAAAATAATTACACTTTTGTTTCTATACATTTTGACTTTATGGTTTTTATTACAGTAGAACATTTTGTTCTTTCTGTCAAACTATAAAGTAATGGATATAGTGTTGAGGCTATATTCTTTTGTCGGTTACATTTGCAATGAAATCTCTGCTTTTGATCCTCAAAAGAAATACAAAGAAAAAACAATCCTGGCAACAATTAATGATACAATAGGTTTTCCCTGCTTCCAATTAACGATGCATCTTGCATTTTGCACTGCTCTGCATTTTCCTATGAAAATTGTATTACGCTGTGTAAAATGATCCTCTTCCTAAACTGCTGCATCTGTATCTTACACTTTAACGTGGCTGAGGATTGTCATTCACGTAGTCGGCATGTCGGAATCAGTTGTTTCTAAATGTGATGTAGCAGATGAAACAAAGTGTGTTGAGCTCACAGGCGCCAAGGCTTGGCCAGGCTGAGGTCTATAAAGCTGGCAGCGTTCAGCACCATTTGGATTTAATTAAAGCCGTATACTATTCCCAATACCAGATAGGTACAGAGTAGGGCTTTAACAGAGGTCACTCTTGGTTATGTTTCCTCATCTTAATTAAGTATAAATCGTGGCTTTAGAAACTTCCGTAACTTTACACGTTTACCTTTGGAAGACAATGGTGTTACAAGAGAAAGAGGGTGAACACATTTGGGAGGCCTTCAACCACTGAACAGAATGTTATGGGTTTAATTGAATGTTGTTGAAATGTCAAATTTTGAAAGCAGGATCATTGGAACTAACCACTGTGTGCACACCATGTTCTATGATGTTTTTTCCTTCGTAAACAATCATGTTGGTTCCACAATCGACAACATGTGTAAGCTTAAATCCTACCAGCCCAATTCCTTTATTCACTTTCATCGTTTCTTCTGCTCTGATATAGAACTCACATGTCGATCAGATCTGAAGTGTTTATCTGGTAACGAAAGCAACCAATTCTACAATGCATGTTTTATCCGAACAGGAGCACTTCTCTAGCCTGACTCCGCCCGCCTAAGTACGCTCAATTTTAATTTCCCTTCAGTACTACGTCTGGGTCTGCTGTATGTTAGTGGGTTTTCTCCATCAGAATTTTGTGCGTCCAATCAGCAAACAGAGGGAGCGGCTGAGAACAATGACGTTAAAGTCAGCTCTCATTGACGGACATCTTCATGCAGTGTTTGGTTTGTTTACATCCTGGTAGAACCAAGCTAGCACTTCTCTAATTAACGACTTAATGCCATGTATTCTGAGATACCAAATGTATATAAAAATTAAGCAGCACTTACATAAACAGCCAAGCACCTTGGCCATCTCCACATTTTAACTTTCCCTTTTGCTCTGCTTGCCTGGCAGATTTAATGCTCCTCAAACAAGATTTGGTTGTGTAACCCACCGTGGTCAGGACAACCAAAAAGAGCAGCCTCATGTCCTAATGGCTGCTCATCAATCCTCAACATCAGACGCTGACAGCGTCTCATCGTGTGTCTCACATTCATATTTTAACCGCTAATGTGTGGTTTTTTAAGTGTCTCCAGGAACGTGGACGAGCTCAGAGTGTCTTTTAGATGTGGCCAAACATAAGTCTGCTTTTCTTGCTCAATCCTTTGGCCTGTGTCTTCCTTACTGATTAAATGCACATGAAATTCATACGCGCACGTTTTCTTTGCTAACTCTCGGTACAATGTTGGTTCGCTGTTAAATCGGGCGTGGTGTCCAACAGCCTTGTGAGCGATCTGCAGGACATGAGCGTCATCAGAGGACAGTACAAGTCCTGTTCCACTACACCAATGTTTACCATCCTTGGCACCATGTTCCCTAACCTATGTCACACGTGTCCTTAAAGCACTGGAGGTGACTTCGCTCTCATTGGTTGGAAGGGCTCATACTAGCAACCTCCTTGAGGTTCCACACCATCATCTTCATACTGGGAAGATGGCTCCCTCAAACGTCACACATCGTGATCATTCATAAGATAAACATAGATTCACGCTGAATAAATGTATGTTGGCATGCCAATCGTTGGCATGCCAACGCAAACACAAACTAGGACTAAAGAGAGGGGGAAACCCAGCAGACCTTGATGCACCGAGCAGAACTCCTGTACAAATTTCCCAAGCTCAAAACAGGAACTAATTCAAACAAAACGAATACCATATCGCCATGGAAATTGGACAAACTCTATTTCGGAATATCCCAAAGCTTTGTGGAAGCTTGGCCCTGGAGAACGCTGCTGATTCAGCATACCCCCCCACCCCTGCACTGTCAACACCACATCTGTCCAATGCACATCTGTTGAGAACCAAATCAGTTATTCCGACATCCATCTTGGTCCTGGGGTGATAGAGGGTCCAATGGACTATGGGGTGTGTTGAAATAGATTGTGTGAACCAGTAGGTTAGGTTTTATGAGTGTAAGGTTATCATTTTTGGCCAAATTTCTCAAAATATTCAAATATATTTCACCTGCAACATGCTGTCCTGACATGGTTCCTGTAGTTTTAAAAGCATCAACAAAACTGTCATCCAAACTTTCATGGCCCTTGCAAGCAGACCTTCACTGATTGGATGATACTGTATGATCTATGACGTAGATGAGGTAATACAGACAGGATTTGTCTATTGTCAGCTACAACATGTCATTACTTTTGTACATTTCTGTTGAATTTCTGTTGGAGATTGCAATTATTTGTCAATTCTGGTTCAAATCAACCAATTATGATTGGTTGATTATTCATCCATGATGATTGATCACATATGGGGAGGGGGATTTCAAAACTCTGTCTTCAAGAGAACTATGAGTGTGAATCAGCTCTAAGTCCTGTAACCTATCCCCTGACTAACCATCAGCTTACTAACCCTCAGCGGGCTGACTAACTAACAGCTGACCCCTGACGCATATTCTCCTTGGTTTCCGTCCGTTTGTGTAAACACAAAACCGTCATGTGTATCTCTTATTCAGGGAAGAACTCATCTTCGACCCGTCTGCGGTGACCCTAAACAAGGTCATCATCGTGTTGACACACCCAGGGTTCCATCACTCATTGTCTGCAAGTGTTTCTTTAGCAAAACGGGAGCGGACTACAAGAGTTGAGGAACTGCTGCTGCATGTTCCCAAATGATGAACCAAATAGCGGTGGCAAGACCAATGTTCATGTAGATCTGGCCTTTGCTTAATATGTCTCTTTTGTCGGGGCATTTCCCCATGATTTTGTCAACCATTAAATGAAAACGGTCCCCTGTAACATAGTGCAGAGTCTCATTACTATTGAGCAGATTATTTTCAAATCGTGAATTTAGATACAGGTCATTAAGACGCAGGTAGGGGAAAGACATCCTTCTCAAAGACTCAAAGCTTAGGCTGTGGAGTTTGGGGGATCGAATCAGTTTCTTTTGGCGATGAGTCAAACAACCTAATTTCCACATCACCAGTTTCCCCTCATCCACCCCCCCCCACCCCCCAAACCCTATCTACTTGTTCCAACACACACACACGACAACGATGGAGAATCCACGCATCTGTTTTCTGTGCAGCTGCAGTCGGACTCTGTACCACCGGTGTCCAGGGAATGGCCTGGACGCCGGGACCGGGTCAGCGACGGTGGGAAAGCACGGTCCCTGACGCTGTTCGTGTTGTGGTTATGCGATCATGGAATGTGCTGAGGACAGTGGACGGGCCGCAACTGGGTGGAAATGTTTAGCTCAACCAAGATCAGCGTCTCCGGTCTCTCGGAGGAGTGGCCCGTCCTGCACCAATCTTTTCCTTTTAGTTTATTTACTATCTTCGCATTTTTTACCTTTAAGGTTCTAGAAATGTGATCTGTGTGTGTGTGTGGTCAACAGACATTACAAGCCCCCTTGGGTGTCTTGCTTGGTGGGGCGTAGGTTAAGTGTCTGTTTGTTATGTGTTTTGGATTACAAACAAGACGCCCAAGGGAGATGTTAATGTCAGGTCAGTGTCTGGTCGTAATGCAGGGGAAATATTCAACGTCTGTGTTGATAACAGCGACTGTAGGAAATTTTGATAGTTTATGTATAAAAGAGTTGCTTTGTTTGTTGTTCTGTTATAATGCTTATAAATGTAATTCTGGTGTGCTAACATGCTGTCTCCCTAGCCCACTTTATTTTTTGTATATCTATTGTATGTATACACATACAATATCTAGAACCACATTGCTTTTGTGTGTGTGTATGTGTGTGTGTGTGTGTGTGTGTGTGTGTGTGTGTGTGTGTGTGTGTGTGTGTGTGTGTGTGTGTGTGTGTGTGTGTGTGTGTGTGTGTGTGTGTGTGTGTGTGTGTGTGTGTGTGTGTGTGTGTGTGTGTGTGTGTGTGTGTGTGTGTGTGTGTGTGAGTGAGTGTGTGTGTGTGGATGTAATTTTGCTTGGAAAGAGATGGGTTTCTTTTTTTTCATTTTTTAAAGCATGCATTTAGTCAACTGTAAAATATTTTGCTTTTGTCAATAATAATATATATGAATAAATAACCCCCACCACCACCACCTCAACCCTCCCCTTCCAATGTTTACACTGGGGTGCACTAGCCTGTGTTGTGTTAGGGACCGGCAGGTACTTTCAAAATGATGTCATCGTCTAGGAAAGCATAGAGTAGTCAAGAGTCAAATGGGGCGGGTCCTTTAGTTATTTGTGAATTGTATTTAGTTATTTAGTCTGTTAATCTAAAACCATAAGTCATTGCTAACAAGTAAAGGTCCTTTTACATTGAACAGGATTTTTCATTGCCATTTTTCCCCACAACGATAAAATTAAACTTTAACTAGAACCAAGGACCTATACTGCAAAAAAGCACATTAATTACAAGCGGGTATCTTTCAAAGGTATCAAAGGCTGCTTTTGATCACATAATCGTGGGCAGTTGTAATAGCAACCGTTTTCTTTTGGATACCAACTTTTCAAGAGTGATAGCCAACTGTTAGTTATTGATCAGGGAAACAACCTCAAAAAACAATGTCTACAAAACATGAATAAATTCAAGATCCACAACCACATACACATACATACTCACTCTGTAAAAGTACTTTGGGGACCTTGAAAAGCGCTATATGAATGCAATCAATTACTGCTACTCCTAGAACTCTTAGCCCATGTTCTTGCTAGTGTAGTTTGTCCTTTCTGGGCTACAGTAGAAATATGGCGGTGCAACATGACAGCTGCCTATGCAGATATAAAGGGCTCATTCTGAGCTAATGAAAACACACCAATTCTTATTTCCATGGGAGTGTACACTAATTAAAAAATACTTATGAATATTATTATACTATGTTCCTGCCAAGTCCGTTTCGCTAGATGCCAATAAACTCTACACACGCAACCTTTAAACGAGTCCATGTATAATATTCTGCCATTTCGTGAATGAGTAAAATGTAATGGGCAAGGCTTTATTAAATTACCTATACGCTTAAAGGCTAAAAGTGGCAAATTTGTTCCACAGAAGAACCGACCCGGTCCCCTGTTTGTCCCTTGGAAGAACAGACCCGGTCCCCTGTTTGTCCCTTGGAAGAACAGACCCGGTCCCTATTTGTCCCTCAGAAGAACAGACCCTGTGCCTCTCTGTTCCCCTGGGGACCTTCTCTCCAGCTCTTTAGTGGAACATCAGGGAATGATTTGCCCCTGATTTATAGTTGTGCTCCCACAATAATAAATAAATCCACGGGACAAGGATGAGGAAACGGGTTCCTCTTAGAGGAAAGATAGTATTAATAAATTGAATCATCAGGAAACACTTAACAAACAAACACTAACCACCTCATTTTACATTAGACCTTACCAGTATATGTTACCATTCACAGAGTTGTTTAGCCAACAGATTTGCACAAAGTGACTTAAGATTCATTTAATTTTTGAGGATCAAACCCAGGACCTTGTGGCATGGGTGTCGAAAACACCTTAATCACTACAAGACCATCCCCGAGACCGGCTACTGACTGCAGGGCAAAATACCCTGGTAGGGTGGCGTTGGTGAGACACATGGCTGGGGTGGGCCATAAAACGAACATTCCAAACGACAGACCATTACCCACACTTCAATTTGTGCTAATAGTTTAAGAACGCTTTAACATTTAAACAGATGACTCTTGGGCAAATTAACCCCGGAGCCTGATTTAACATTTAAACGCCTTTCTGTGTAAAGGCCTTTATATAAGGTAATGGGTTCTGCGGCTTGCCCTTTGCCCAAGTACGATTTCCGCTGAAGTAGGGCAAAAACAACATCAAGTGTATTATGTACCTCAACAAACAATGTACATAAACAGCGTTTCATCTCAAGTTTCAAGGTTCAAGGTGTCAAACTGTGCGGATAAACTTTGTCATATATCTTCTAATGGTGTTAATTGGATGCTGGTGACCCTCAACTCGAAAAGGCATAATATTTTCTCTTAGTTTCCTGTCGTCTTGAACGATGACATTTTTATGGAGGAGGCTCTAAAACTAAAAGCACTTCACTTCACTTCACTTTTTCCTCCCAACTGCTATTTTTCCTCTCCCCCCTTTTTCTTTCTACAGAATTTCATCGCCTTCTTTCACGTAACGGCATGCCAAGTCTTCCCCGCTTTTATAGGCCACACCATTTGTGGGAGTGCATCCTTACATGTGGAACTAATTCCACGTGAGCTAATGAATTGTGCAGGTGGTTGCAGTCGTTGCGTGATGCATTGGAGAGAGCCGGGTGCGCTCTAACCGTCCGCTGGGCTGTAAACACAAAAACACTGTGCTGTATTTTTACTTATTATTTATCAACTGTGCATATATTCATAGATTTTCATATCAATCAATCTTTGGAGGGATACAAATAAATTTGGCTATATAGAACACAATATATAGAACCCAACCCCCCCACCCGAAGAACGTTTGGCAAATTACGTGTTTGGTTTGAACCAAGTATGCATGGAAAATACCTCACCTGGTAGGATTACATGTATCTTTCTATCATATGATAAATGTATTATATCTTTCCACTCCACAGCGATGGACAACCGTAGGCCATGGGGGTCGCTAACTTGAATATTGGTTCATTACATTTTACATTCAGGGGATTTTGCTGACGCTTTTATCCAAAGTGGACTAACAACCATTCATTCACCGGTTGACACACCGACACCGGAGTAAGCCACGCAGGGCGACAGCCAGCTCGTCGGGAGCAGTCAGGGGGAGGCACCTTGCTCAGTAACACCTCAACACAGCCGGGGATCGAACTGCCTTCTAGTTACTTGCAACTCTCTCTACCCCCTGAGCTAGTGCCGCCCCGGTTCTTCCCAAACAAATGTGGGGTACCCCTGTTGGGGCGGGGGGGGGTCGCGGAGCAGGGCGTGGATACGAGGAGTCCTGCCGAGGTCAGCGCTCCTCAACCCTGGGGTCGGGGCCTGGTCCGTGTCCGCTGGCTGATGATGAAGACGTTGGGTTACGCCTCGGGACCGCTCAGCTGTTTAAAGACAAAGAGAAGAACGTCTTCACCGTGGAAAAAGTGAGGGAGGAAGTGAAATATTCTGTGAATGAGTCACCAAGAGAAGGGAGGAGTAATCTCGACCCAGTTGTCAGATAGAGAGAAAGTTGAGTGTGTGTGGGAGAGTGATCGGTGTGTGTTTTTTGTGAGACTGTGTCAAAGTGTGTGTGTGTGTGTGTGTGTGTGTGTGTGTGTGTGTGTGTGTGTGTGTGTGTGTGTGTGTGTGTGTGTGTGTGTGTGTGTGTGTGTGTGTGTTTGTGCATGCGTGGGAGAGTCTGCGTGGGAGAGTGTGTGTGTGTGTGTGTGTATCTGAGAGTTAGCATATGTGTAAATGTGTGTGTGTGTGTGTGGTGTGTGTGTGTGTGTGTGTGTGTGTGTGTGTGTGTGTGTGTGTGTGTGTGTGTGTGTGTGTGTGTGTGTGTGTGTGCATGTGTGTGTGTGTTCGTGTGTGTGTGTGTGTGTGTGTGTGTGTCTCTGTGTGTGTGTGTATGTGTGTGTGTGTGTGTGTGTGTGTGTGTGTGTGTGTGTGTGTGTGTGTGTGTGTGTGTGTGTGTGTGTGTGTAGGTGTGTGTGTGTGAGTGTGTGTGTGAGTGTGTGTGTGTTAGGAGAGGGGCACCATGAGGTTCACAAGGTCCTCCTGGACTTAAGCTGTAACACACACACACACACACACACACACACACACACACACACACACACACACACACACACACACACACACACACACACACACACACACACACACACACACACACACATACAGACACAGCGAAGATTTGGAAATACACAGGGAGATAAACGTAGGCATTTTATCACCTGATGTATACTCAAACACATACAAAGAAGACGCACACATGTGCCTCCACACACGCACGCACACATACACACAGGGAGATAAATGGTAACGTATACCTGCATGTCTACTCAAACACTAATAACCACACGTTCGCCTACACACATACACTCAAACACACATACTCATTTGCGCACTATGTAGTTTATTATCTATTTTATTTAGTCAATTTTGAGCTTTAATTAGTTTCCTAGTTTCCCTGAAAACCTTTCCATCATGCTGTGTCTTCCTGTAACAGGCAGGGAATTCGCCTGAGAGCAATATGCCTTGCTTCGGTTAGTCTCAGATGTCTCTGAGCTTGTTTATTCTATTGCATGCTTATTAAATGCAAATTAGTTTCAAGGAATTGTGTTTCATTCTAATTAAAAGAGGTTTCTGGCCATTTGTGCTTGTATTGGTATAGAGCAAATGTTTGGTTGTGGTAGGGTGACGGTTTGAATGGACAGAAGAATGTCAGTACAGTAATCAGTCAGTACAGAATCCCTCCGAAACTTCTAGAACCTTCTGAAGAACCACCTCTTGGGGAACATCAGGGAACATCTCATCAGGGGGGATTATCTTCCCCGTCGTCTAGAACCGCATTACACAAACCTGCCCCTAAAACTTGACCCGCTAAGACCTATGGTCAGAATATATACAGAGCTTTAATTAACATATTTATGTTTGGAATTAAAGTTTTCATTCATTGGACCTGACTCATGGTTCGAAAAACGCTCGTCCACAGCACTTTGTTGAGATGAAGCATGATGAGGTTTATCATCCTGATACCTCTGGCATGGTTAGCCACTATGACTCGAAAATTTGTAAAAGTTCAACACAAAGGTTTGACAAAAATTTGTCTCGGGGCTTGTTATGGCTCATAGAGTGGGAGAGGTTCAACACAAATTGGTTTATTCAGAGATACAAGGTAAACAGACATGCATTTTGGTGGTTTTCGGACACCTCCGAACATCGGTCAGTCTAAATCGATATGGGAGGGAATGGTACAGAGGCTATTCGCATTGGCTCTGATTTATCTCACACCCCAAACCGTTTAGGTTTGACCACTCCATGTGTACAAGCAAAAACTAGTCAGCACTGGTGTTGACAATACAAATGGGTGGTCCAATGAGGTCATACTGTTTAGCTTTAAAGTCATGTGGTCTATTGAGGTAAATAGTGGCAATGAATTAAAGGGGATCATCATTGCGGAAATTGATATAGGCCTAATTAAAAAATGTGGAAATTCTTTCTAAATTGTTTAATTAAGAAAGGTTTGTGGTGCGCAAGCTGTTTTTTTCAACCACCGATATAATGACTAACCTTGTTTTTTTAAGTCTTATGGCTACTTATTCCGTTTTTTTTTATGTATTCATGCAGTACACAGTTTTTTCTAGCTACTCCAAATGATTATGTGCTTATCTCAGCCTCATGTGTGAAACACTTTGGATAAAAGTTAAAGTGATACAAGTTTGACCAAGTCGTGTCATAAATGTATGCTCTGTGAAGCCCTTTGAGACTCTAAGTGTGTAAGGGCTATCCAAATGAAATTGCCCTGATTTGACATTTTCATCAAACTGACCATGAAATCTTCAAAACAATTAACAGGGAAATAATTATTTGTGAAGGACTCTGCCAGTAGGTCCACTTACAGATGTGTTACACTCATGTTGTGAAATACGTTTGGTTTTGGGATTCATTTTGCACATGTCTTCTTACTGATAGTGATCTTAAAAATTTTGCGATACAACGCAAACACTCCATTGTTAACAGTGTTGTTATGGAGCCTCGAGTTTCTTGGAAATGATAACTTGGACTATGTTTTTCCACAGATTGTTATTGTCCTATTCAATAACACATATTCTTCTGACCTCAGATGACTTCATCCGTCAGCAAGCAATAGACGTTTGACTTGTTTCATATTTACTCTTCATCATTTTCTCGTCTCGCTAATCAATGTCTTTGCTAGCATGGCTTCTGCTTCGTTGCGACAACAATTGTGCTAGCTTTGGGTTTTCGTGTATTTACCAACGGCTCTCATTATGAACTGGTTAACCTCTTGTTGAAGAAAATATTTACTCGGTGCTGCTCCATGCGCTCTGTGCATGTTTGTAGAAGTCGACCACTGAGCTCTCAGGCCAGCCCAACACAATGGAGCTAAATTGCTTTTGTTATTTTGGGGCACTCTTCCAAAACCCACATTTTGTAAAAAAAAAAAAAAGCAACGTCTCTTCAAGAAAACAATACCATGGTTACTAAACCCTAACTTTATTAAATGACAAAAAAAAATTAAATGAAAAAACAACCATATGTTACCAACAAAGAAAATATCTAGTGTAGAATACATTTTAAATAATGCCATTTCGCGAAACCTAAGCTCATCCAGTCTCCACTGCAAGGCTCAACTCCTGCATCTGCAAGGCAACTCTCTGATTACGCTTACCATTCTATGCGCACTCAACCATACTATCTCCACCTACTGGTTTGTATCTGATGGATGGAGGACAGAGACACACTGTTTCATACCGCAATTAGCAAACACAAAAGCCTTCTGCGCACTACCGCGAGAGCGTGGCTCTAGTTAGCCGTGGAAATCATCAATATAGCACATATTCCATCCAAACACATGGAAAACCACTGAAGTGCATCGCCCAATGATGCAAGGCACTGTTGTGCACATGGAAAACATTGAATAAATACACAAAACGCACAATAGAGCCATGGAAAACTTGCCGTCTGTTGTACAGGTTGCCTCAGCACAACGGATGCTCGCTGCTGTTTTGTCCAAAGCGCCGCCGCCACGCGCACATGGCTCCGGTGCCCAGGCCATGCGCCGGCACACAGCGGGCTACTAATTACACTTCACACACTGAAGGCCGAGGCAGAGGGGTAAATATTTGTATGATAAAGGGCACCATAAACACGTGATTAGATGACTAAACATGTCACAGACGTAAACACTGCTACCCACACGGATTCCTGCGGACGTGAACACGGAGCCGTCTGGGTGCGTACCTGCAGGGCCTTCGGGACGGAGCCACGGTGCGCCCCTCTCCTCTCCACCACTAACCCGTGTGGCTTAATCTGCGCGGTTATCTTATTATGTGGCCTTAGGATGAGGTCTTTAAAATATAGATCCCTCCGCCTTAACTTTCCTCTCCGCTCTCTGCTCCGTTGTCCTCTATCAGAGTTAAGTGGGTCTTTAACCCGGGTTGACTGGAAGAGGGATACGCTAAGACACAAATCTCTTAATGTCTGGCCCGTGGGTAACGTTCACTCACGACTTTAAAATGTGCTTTGAGAACAACAGGGCTTCTTTGCATTCCTCCTCTAAAGCCTTTGGCACACCAGGGCTATCACTGCAGACAGCGGCGAGACTCTTGCGCCACAGACAACAACCTGAAAGCCCAGCCCCTATCTTTTATTTTAGATGAACTTTTAACAAGCGAGCTGTAATGTAAAAGATGTGCTCCGTGGATGTTGGAGAGAGAGAGAGAGAGAGAGAGAGAGAGAGAGAGAGAGAGAGAGAGAGAGAGAGAGAGAGAGAGAGAGAGAGAGAGAGAGAGAGAGAGAGAGAGAGAGAGAGAGAGAGAGAGAGAGAGAGAGAGAGAGAGAAAAAGCCAGCCTTTCCTTTTATGGGGCTACTCCCTCTTAATGTAACAGCCGCTAAATTAAAACCTGGTGCCAGGGGAATGGGAGAAAGGCTAAATGGCTGTTTTTTATGGCCTTGTTTTGAATGATTATTGGTATCCTCAGATCCACTTAAACATTAAAGCGCCTTAAAAGA
This sequence comes from Melanogrammus aeglefinus, assembly GCA_900291075.1. NCBI lineage: Eukaryota > Metazoa > Chordata > Actinopteri > Gadiformes > Gadidae > Melanogrammus > Melanogrammus aeglefinus. The sequence continues at coordinate 33,174 of OLKM01000614.1, forward strand.
GATTAAAAAAAATACCTCCGAGTTATCTGTGTCTCACCATCACCCAAAAAAACCCTGAAAACCGCCACTTACCTCCAGTTCTGGCGGACAGACTGAAGGAGAATCGTCTAAGCATGGTTCTCCAAGCTGTGAGGACGTGTGATGATGGCCGAGTCAAAACATGTAACTACTTAATCGAATGAACTGCAGCCTTGAAACAAATGTACCTCCAGCTCTATGGATGAAGGGCCAGGTTAAAAATAACACTTGAGAACAACTGCAGCACTTTGTATTGCAACTGTACACTGCTGTGAAGAGATTCCTTTTCCTTCTCGAAAGAAGGGCAACCACGGATGTGTGCACTCTGATTTTCTGAGTCTTGACATCTTTATGTGAAATCCGTCTAAATACAGCTATTTTCAAAGGGTTTTTACTATAAGCGGTCGTGGTTTTATGTGTGAGATGTATGTCTGTTTTAACAGGTGGTTTTAACAGCACAGGTGGTTTGAACTACACATCTTATTCCTTATTGATCCATTACAACAGCGTTTGTTTTGTTTCTTTTCATCCATGGTTCCATGTTGCAGACCTGCCTGATTGTTCCTGGATGATTTGTATAGATGATTTTGCAGATTTTTTCAGTTAAATTTAGTTTTGTTTTACTTGGTGCCATTTTTGTCAAAATATCAGAGCAGTCCACACCTCGTTTGAACTGCTTTTATATTTTGACTAGCATGAAAAGTTGAAAAAAATGAGATTTTATTGCCCATTGCAATTGGATTTAATTTTGACTGAGGCATTACTAGTGTGTGTCTTCCATCATCCTTCCATCATATTTTTTATTCTGACATTGTAAGCGAACCCCCCCTTACAGTTCACATTCATCAGTATTTGAATATACTGTACAGTAAAGTGCATTAACATTAGAAACATTTGGGCTGGGAATTCTAAGAAAGGACGGACGGACGAGTTATCGCCATGTTTGTGCAACCCTGGCCAACTTTGTGATGCTTTTTGTTTAGCTATTACCATTGTTGCGACAATATGTGTTGAATATATATAACAAACGGTATCTGAATTCTGAAGAGAATAGAACGTGCACGCTATTGGTTTGTTTATAAAAACATAGGATTCAACACCTGCTATTTCACAATTCTTTTTGTAATAGTGACGCAATAGCATAGCGTACTACGAAGATGATCACATAAGACATACTAAGACGTCTAATGAAAAAAATAAGGTTTTGGTTCACTGGCACTTCAAGTTATGTTTCCTCCTTTATGATGCCGTCTCGGCCCTCAGTCTGCACGTATTGAGTTCACCGCACTTGATCCACGGTGAATATAACGGGAAATCCCCTCCCTAAAGCATTTTTAGCTTCCATCCTCTGTGATCTCTAATCCCGTATAATGTCGAGCTCTAGGGTTCCAGGTGAAAAAGACGGCGAGTGTACGCATCGCATAGCAAAACCCTTGATTCCCAGAGGTGTTGGAAATCAAAGATCCGGCTTTAAAGATACAGCTGTATCAATACTGCTGGGGCTGGCCTTTCTGTCATGCCTTTGTAGATCAGGGTTATACAGTTCTCAACTCTATCACCCTTGATAGCCCTCTCGGAGACCTTCCTGCCCCGCTAACCACTCACTCATGTCTCAGGCTGTAAGTGGAGACAGGATCAGGTCTTTTCTTTAGATCTATTAGGCTGTTTTGGTGAAAAAGGGAAACACAATACAGGGACCTATGGGTCCGTATGTACCTTGTGGCCCACACTTGACTGATCGCTTTAGCTTTGCATTCCTGTGTTCCCCAGCCCTGCGTGTCCCATGGCGTTGAACAGAACGCTTGTTTGAGATCCTCCTCGCTAAGTCTGTTGGAGGACAGGATTTTGTTTAGCTCTTCCTGAGCCAGTTCCTCCTCAACAGAGCCTCATCTGTTTATTCAAACTCACTGTAATGTTTAATTAACTTGTTGGCCTCTCTCGACAATTGTGTGCTTGTGTGTGTGTGTATGTGTGTGTGTGTGTGTGTGTGTGTGTGTGTGTGTGTGTGTGTGTGTGTGTGTGTGTGTGTGTGTGTGTGTGTGTGTGTGTGTGTGTGTGTGTGTGTGTGTGTGTGTGTGTGTGTGTGTGTGTGTGTGTGTGTGTGTGTGTGTGTGTGTGTGTGTGTGTGTGTGTGTATGTGTGTGTGTTTGTGTGTTTGATAGAGAGAGCGAGAGGGGGCTGGTATATATATATTTATATATATAAAGAGAGAGATAGCCAGAGAGGGAGAGAGGAGTATGTGTGTGTGATTGTGTCTGTGTGTGTGTTTGTGTACAAGAGAGAGAAAGTGTGCGTGTGTGCGTGTGCATGTGTTTATGTTATTGTGTGTGTGCAAGCATTTCTGGACGCTTGTGTTTTTAATTGTGTGTATGCATGCATGTGTTTGTGTTTGTGTCAGTGTGTGTGGGACTCTAGCATGTGTGCATGTTCTTCGTGTGTGTGTGTGTGTGTGTGTGTGTGTGTGTGTGTGTGTGTGTGTGTGTGTGTGTGTGTGTGTGTGTGTGTGTGTGTGTGTGTGTGTGTGTGTGTGTGTGTGTGTGTGTGTGTGTGTGTGTGTGTGCATGCATATGTGGGTGCATGTGTGTGTTGTGCAAGCAAATACAACTCTGTATACTTCCTTTTACTACCCTAGTTTATAACGGAGTTTCCTCCCTGACTTGGACCAGAAAAGAGTCAAATCTGTCACTAACAGAACACATGATATCTCCCATTTGCTAACAAATGGGTAAAATAGACCCAGGTTAATGATTTAAACTACAAGAGGTCCAGGTGGGTTCGAAGACATTTTTTAGTTGCTTTTCTCATTGCTTTTTTTTTTCATGAGCAGTGATGAGGCAGGAAATGTGTTCCTATGAGGTTCATTTGTCATCCTCTTCCAGGGTTGACAGCCTCAGACGCACCAAAGAGACACATTTAGCCTGGGAGGACAGGCGACTCGTACTTTACCTTTAAATACAGAACGTCCTTCCAGCAGAATTCCAACAATCTTTCCCTCTCCCATTCCCAATGGGCAAATTTTCCGCTCAACGCAAATTATTGCAGTGAATGTGCAAAAGGTTTTGATGTAGAGCTTGAACAACAGCATAAGCAATGTATACCTGTATGATACTGATATTTTTCACTGAGTTTTATCATTGATTTGAGTAAATGGGTGGATATACTCAATTTGTATGCACTCAAGTGTCTTTCATGAAATCATATATACAATGGTTGCTCCTTATGTTGACACACCTAAATTCCTCGAAATCTCTCAATTCTGACTTTACATAAAAAGCTGTATACACATGACTCACAGGTGTAAAGAGAGTCATTTGAGTGACACAATCAAAGTAACTCAGTAGAACCTCTCGTTGTGACGAGTAATCAATCATTTTAGATGCAAATGAACATGCATGACGCATACACTGGTTGCACGGCGACAGGACACACCACGTACCTGGAATGTTGTTTATTCCGATCCAAATGACTTTCACCCGCCTCAGAAAGCTCTGTTTTCTTACACGCAGGGCGGTGACCTTGACCCCGGACTCTATTCCCCAGGTTCACTGGCTTCACTCGGCCTTCAGACATGGTTTATACATTGAACGCAAAAGAGAGGAAAAGCTAACAATTAGTCTCTCTCTCTCTCTCTCTCTCTCTCTCTCTCTCTCTCTCTCTCTCTCTCTCTCTCTCTCTCTCTCTCTCTCTCCTCTCTCTCTCTCTCTCTCTCTCTCTCTCTCTCTCTCTCTCTCTCTCTCTCTCTCTCTCTCTCTCTCTCTCTCTCTCTCTCTCTCTCTCTCTCTCTCTCTCTCTCGGGACTATTGTAAAGGACTAATTCGGTACAAGCACACAGGGTACGTTGCTGTGCTCTGGAATGTGCTCTGAAAGTGTACTACCAGCACTCAGACTGTATTTTATTAGCGATACAGCCCCCACCCCAACTCATATTTTCTCATTCTTATCTCAACTTGGCTACAAGTGAAATGTCCCAATCCTTCCAACTCTGACACACTGCAGATAAGTTAATACCGGCATGTTTATGTTCGTGGCTTTTTAAATATTAACCAACTTATGTGATTGTGGAAATCAACCTCTTCCGAGATGAGGGTCCCATTTTCTCTCCTTTCGTCGTAGATCCTGCGTGATAGAACCAAGACGATGGTTTGAGTGCTGTAACATAAACATCAGAGAGCAATTTGCAGTAAAATGTCGTAATCACAGTCCTCTATTACAGCATTACATTTTCGGATTGGGGATAATAGTTTTTAGATGCACTAATGAGCTGAACTCTACCCCTCCATTTGGACATTTGAGGTTGAAGCTGCCGACTACATCATGTGAATATTTCCGAGATCGCTCCAAGTCATCATGCCTATTTTACATGCGAACAAAAACGAAGGTTCCTTCTCTGTACATGATCATGTAGTGATCAATCTGTCAATGTGCAACATAGTGCCTGGGATTCAGTTGCTGGGCCCTTTGGTGGACAGAAATTGATAGGGTGCATTTAAAAACATCAATTTCAACAAGTGGGCTGATTTTGATCAGAAGTGGTCGGCGGCTGTGTTTACTGAAGGTAGACGGTGCTGATCAATAGGTTGAACGAGGATCCTGATTGGCCACTGATGAGGAACTGATAGGATGCAGATGTCTCCGATGCAAAGGTTGTCCTTAGTGTGGTTTGATATGACAGAATCGAAATTAAACCAAATTAAATGAAAAAGTAAACAATTCTGTGGGTTGTGAAGTCCCAGGGTTGTGATTGGGACAGTCAGCCCTGCCGTTTTATACTGGGTCGTTTAGATTATTTTGTATTTCTAACTGAAAAAAAAAAACGGGCAGAACTCCAAAAAAAGAAATCTGTCTCTGGCTCAAATATTGTCCATTGTTGATGCCAGAATATAATTAATTTTCTTCGATGTAAGTGCATAGTTCATCATCGATGGATCTTTAAATGAAATACAAAACAATGGAACCCCAAAGCCCTTTGAGGTCAGTAAGTTTATTGCCCTCCCGATTTACGTTAGTAGGAAAAATATATAAAATGTCTTGGTTTTTATAGCGTTTTTAGGACATTTGGCCGACTCATCCTAGCTCCATGGCACCTTGAAGCAATAGACTCGTAATATATGATATTTGGGTCACTGGCTTTAACCACAATCCCAGCTCCAATCTCATCAATATGGGAGTAACTGACAAAAGCAAATGATCTGTCTTTTGTTCTGGCAAATCATGTAATAATAAACACATTAGGGTCCAGGGACCAGTCTAAGAGAGATGAAGTGATATTGGCTTTAACGCACAATATTTCTGCGTCCCTCCTCCGTGAACAGCTTAAGTATTGCTCGGTGCATGACGTGCATTGTTGCATGCATGCATTCATGCAGGTTGTTCATTGAATTGAATCTTGGAACCCAGGGGAAGAAAGATTTGTGAGACTAAATTGCATGTAGGACCATCATGCATCTTGAACTTGCTTTATCATCAAAGCTGTTGTACTCTTAACATTCTTTTTCTTGGGTCTTTCCTGCAGTTTAGTCTTCAATATGAATGTACTTGCTGAGAATAGCGTCCCTATCTTAACCAAAAAGGCTATAGGACATAAAATCATGTAAAGATAGGCTATCAAATGCACCATCGCACCCTATAGCATGATCAATATGTTTTTTAATGTCTGAAGGAAGAGCTCTTGAGACTCTAGTGAACCCCTCTAAAGCTCTCGAGATGAGATGAGGGGGGGGGAAAGCTGAAAATGTTCCCAGAACAAATATTGCGTTAATCATAGCTGCATGGCCCATATACGGAGATAAGAGAGAAGTGGTTTTTGGGGGATAGAAGCTATTAGGGTGTTGAACCGTTAATCAAGGACTGCAGCGACGATGATGATCGGGCTGTGCCATACAGACCATAAATTGCCCAGAACATTTGGCTGAGGAGCCAACTGGCAAATGCACTGGAATCTTTACTGAGAAGTAGGAATGATATATCTGGTAGGCTCATGGTGGGTATCAATGTTTTGTTAAGTCATCTGTTTCACAGTTGTGTGTTTCTTATGAAGAAACTCAATTTAAAGGTTTAACAAATGGACACAATCAGCTTTGACATTTCAAAGAAACAAGATATTCTGTTTTCTTATTTGAGTCTCTTTTTTTTGCCAGTTAAACTGACTAATAGACCTGTTCGATTCTGGAAACTGTTCATGGGGACTGATGTTGTTTCTCATCTGTCTGTTTAATTATTGCTTTTACTTGAAACCTCTTTTCACAGAATTTCTTGCACTCTACTTTTAACGTGCTGACATTCATAGAGAATCCTGTGGTTGTTGTGTTTTCTTGTTAATCAATGACACACATTCTCCAGTTTACTTGAAGGAAGCGTTTCTCAGCCTTATTGTGCTGGATTGGCAATGTACTCCTCACTATAAAAGATGTGTCCTTCCCTTCTTGCTCTCAGTCCAATCAGAACGCGAAATGTGCATGCAAGTTTGACTATAAACCATTGAACAAAGTCGAAGGATAAGGATAATTAATTGCATTTTTATTTTCCAAGGCAGGTTTGGCATGGATAGTTCTATACTTTGTAGCTTTTGACTACTTCTTAGAAATCCAGCTTAGAGAGAGGGATGACACAGATATTCAGATGAAATAAGATCAGATCAGATCAACTTTATTATTTCCAGATGGGAAATGAGGGGGACGAAGCAGAATTAAAGGACAATAATACAAATTCAAAAGAGATACACACACATAGTATAAAAATATGTCAGCAAACCACCAAAAGAAACTGTGTAGCTTCGTGGAAATGATAACGTGATGGTGTGCATGCTTGATAGTATGTCTAAAGTGATTGTAGGGCTTTGCTTCACATACTGCTTGTTTTCCTATCGTTTTCTGCTATTTCTTCATTTGTACCATATGTTTTAATCTTCCTCGCTCTGTCTCCACGCTGTGGGTCCCGGGGAGCGATGGTCATGGAACAGCGCCAAACACAAAACACACTCTTCCCTCATGGGCCAGAAGGAAAGTAATACCTCCTTAGGCAGCACTTTATATTCCTGGAGGTTCATGTCACTTAAAGTGTCCTGTACAAATTGAGTCACAGAGTACATGATGGTTGCTGTGTTTCGTTAGCCTATTAGAGCGATTAGTGTTGCTGCTCATTGGAACCAGAGGGGTACAGCGAGACCCCCATCCCCCCACTTGGTGTGAATGAGAGGATGGGTAGTAGAGAGAGACAACGGTGGGTGAGGAAGAAAGAACGACACAGATCCAGGACATAAGCAACGTCAAAGACGGCAGGAAAATAAAAATGCAGACAGACAGTAAGGAAGGTTAGAGAAACAAACACCGAAAGGCAGTCTGAAGACCGATATGAAGAAAAAAAAGTGAGAAAGAGAGAAAAAAATAGAGAAACAACCAAAGAAACCACAAAATAGAAGCCGACACGTCGAAAGACAGAGAGCAAGGGAGGATAAAAAAAGAGAAAAAAAAGGGAAGCTGTCTCTGGTTCCTGGAGGGGGCTGACAGGGCTGATACGTCCCAGGACGGAGGAACCGATGAGTCAAGGTCTCTCGATGTTTCATCTAGCAACACTCGCGCTGTGCCCGCCACGTGCGCGCGCACGCACACCACCGTCGAGTGCTGCACATTAATCCTGACGACGTGAGATCATGGCGATGTGGAGAGAAGCACACGCTTCAGGCCGGCTTATGGATGCTCCGTCTAATCTGCTCTAATCATACCTGAGTAGATTGGGGGGGGGGGAATTAAACAGAGCAGGAGCTGAGGTTAAACAGAAAGACCTAAAGGCTCAGAGACCACCCCGACATTTTATGAGTGACTTTATGTGTGGTTGAGGCAGCCTTAGCATGAGCCTCTTTTTTGTGTGTTTTTCGGTACCCTTTCATTGCATCCACGCTCCCCACTTTGATCACAGCCTCGCGATTGATGCCATACTTATTTTTTTCTCTTGTGTCTTTGTGATCCAAAATTATAGTGGGAAGCCAGAAATGTCAGTGCCCCCACTTTTGGTTCTTTACCATAACCCCTCAAACCCCCCAACCACCAACCCCTTTCCCTCCCCCGCACTCTCTCTTGAAGAAGACCCATATGGCTCCGCTTTAAGCCTCTTCTTCATCCAGAGACCTCAGAAAAACCCCTGATTGGACTAAAATGCATAACAGTGCCGTTCGATTTACGGGGCGACCCCCGGAACTCCAACGTGTTCGATGTGAACCATAGTGAAACATTACATCGTTACCCCGATGGCTGCGTCCTCAGCGAGGTCCATCGCCCTCATAAACCCGCCCCGTCTGAACGGCCCAGTTATGTGGGCCCTTCCATGCGTGCCAAATACTTTGTATGTTTTTTTTCGGCAATATACAGTATTTCAACATAATGACCGATGCAAAAAGCTGCGCCCGGAATTTCTTTTAGGAACACCGATACCAGCTGGTTGTGCACAGGGTACAGTCGGATGGCGTTTGTTTTCTTCTATTCAACATCTCTCTCTCTCTATCTCTCTATCTCTCTATCGCTCTCACTCGCTCGCTCACTCACTCACTCACTCACTCACTCACTCACTCACTCACTCACTCACTCACTTCCTCTCTTTGTGTGTGTGTGTGTGTGTGTGTCTCTCTCTCTCTCTCTCTCTCTCTCTCTCTCTCTCTCTCTCTCTCTCTCTCTCTCTCTCTCTCTCTCTCTCTCTCTCTCTCTCTCTCTCTCTCTCTCTCTCTCTCTCTCTCTCTCTCTCTCTCTCTCTCTCTCTCTCAAGAATCAGCACATTGATAATCCACGGGTGTCGTTTTCTGTCAAGAGGTAGCAGGTGAAATAAACAGACTGAATTAAACAGACTACTTGCTAATATAAATAGCAATGTGTAATTAAGAGTGAAACCAAATTGTAGGCCTAGTGTCTATTCAATAAATAAATATATAAAACAGGAACAGGTTAAGAGAAATTTGAATGTAGAGAATAGAGAGACAAGGGTGGCAAAACCCAATTGCAGTTAAAACAGTCCATAAAGACTTCACACGAGACAAAAGTTAACGTTTAATGTCTTTTCTGGGAAGTTCTGACTGGGTGTATATGCCAACATCCCGCAGACAGAAAGCAGGCCTGGTTGTGTTGGCGTTGGAACCGTCTGAGCGGTTGAATCAATGCTGATGGATTCCTTTTCATCCAACGCATCAAGTAGCATTGGCCGGACGCGCTTCACGCTTACATGGCGCCAAAAGGTGTCGGTCTGGACACTGTCAAAACCATTTCTGGGTCTCACACAGTCAGAAGCCACACGACTATATCCGCGTCATGTCACTGTCAGAGTGAGTTACCCGTCCATTTTGTCTGAATCAATTACTCTCTTTCCACCTTTCGAACCCCCAACCACAGTGACATTACAATATAACGAGGGGGGAAAGGCGGGAAACTATCCAGCAGGAGTCGAGCTGCAGCAGGCTAGTTTGTCATTGGCGTTTTGTTATGTTAGACTACTCTGTGCCTCCTTCCTTTCTAGGACACACCAGATGGATGAGAGGAGTCTCTCTTGTACCCGTGCTTTATAAACACGATACATTAAGAAACCACCATGCATGTGTTGAGAGGGACTCTCTTTATACATTAACCACATATAGAGATGGGGGAGGGAGTTAAAACAGCCTAACGTTACCAGATGTTTAGCACTCTCTGTTCTGTTTAGCCTAAGCTCCTATCCCTGTACATAATATATACATGTATTTATTTATTAATCTCATGTACAGGAGTTGCTGCAACGTATTATCACCAAACCGAAAAAAATGACATCTTCTTGAAGAAAACCTCGAAAAGAAAAGCTAGAAAAGCATTGTATCTCCTGGAATCAATGCTAGGTCTCTTACATAACCTTTGTAGGTGATAGGCCTTAGAGTTAGTAGTTAATAACCCAATTACCAGAGCCGTACAGTAACACAGTACATTTACTTGAGTACAGTACTTAAGTACAATATTGAGGGATCTGTACTTTACTCGAGTATCATTTTTGGGGAGTACTCATAACTTTACTCAAGTAAATTTGAGAGGCAAATATTGTACTCTTTACTCCGCTACATTTCTATCTATAACCATAAGTACCCGTTACTTCTTCTAAATAAAAGGAGAAAAGAAAAATCTCGGAAACCCTAAATTTGTTGTTTCCCTCTCAAACGTGATTGGATTGTGCATACGCCACTGATTAGGACAGCCTTCAGCCTATCAGCAATCACCTTCGCTTTCCGCCAAAGTCAACTCCATGGTCAGATTTAGATGAGAGACGATTGTTGATTTGATTGATGAAAAAACAGAGAAACTCGTATACAATAGTTAGCTGAATTTTCTTTTCTGATATTACGTACTTATGTAAGCTGAGCAATTGTTTTTATGTTCTTGAGTATTGTGCTATTGCCTTGGGCAAGTGATGAATGTTAAACAAAGCAACATGGTAAAAAGATGAAAATGACTTGATTTTACTTTCAATTCCTTTTACATTCTCCAAGTTATTAACATTTTTCATAACTCCATGTAGGACGTTTCTATACATAAATGTAAGCACTGTGGCAGTAGTAATGCAATATTTTAAAAAAAATACTCTTGTACTCTTGATACTCAAGTACTTTTAAAAACAAGTACTTCAGTACTTTTACTTAAGTAGACATCTGACTGTAGTACTTTTACTTGTACTTGAGTAAAATTTAGCAAGGAGTATCTGTACTTTTACTCAAGTAAGGAAGCTGTGTAGGCCTACTCTGTCTGCCTCTGCCAATCACTAAAACTATCTTTGTTAAACACAGCAACGTTTTGAACTCTGGTTCAACTCGAAGGGAAGAAGATAAATGATCCCATATCCAATGGATGGGTTGAGCAAGCCGTTGATTTATTTACAAATAAACCTTGCGCATATGAACGCATTGTGTCTCCATCCCGCGGCGGAGGAAACCCTACTCGGTGTGACTCCACTCTGTGGTCGGCTGTGAAAGGTCATCTGTGGAGATGGGTTCACCCGCCACCACCCATCCCAGTCCCAGTGGAGGGAGACTCAATGGCGGACCTCCCGGGAGACGGCCAGTGTTTTTACGAGACTCATCGTCGAGCCTCTGCGTGTGGTGCAACACGTGTTGCGCACAAAGCGCTTCTTTCAGATGACTATCGGCTCAGCAATCTGCGGTGGTGCAGAGGAGAGCTGATATCTGACTCAGCGAAATACCCACAGAAAAAGCAGAATTAATGTGCTGCTGCGGGTCGCACTACAGCAGAGAAGAGCCCACTTAGACCAGTGTGTGGTGTCCCTCCCCCTGGCTCGTTATCCCGCGTCCCACAGCGGTTTCAGCTGGTGGTGACTCCTCCATTACGGCCCGGCTGCGTTTTCTTCTTTTTTTTCCCAGTGTGTTTGTGTGTCCGTGTGCGTGTGCGTGTGCGTGTGTGTGTGCGCGCGCATGTGTGTTTGTAGTTGTATTTGTGTATTTATGTGCCTTTTGAGTGTGTGTGTGTGTGTGTGTGTGTGTGTGTGTGTGTGTGTGTGTGTGTGTGTGTGTGTGTGTGTGTGTGTGTGTGTGTGTGTGTGTGTGTGTGTGTGTGTGTGTGTGTGTGTGTGTGTGTGTGTGTGTGTGTGTGTGTGTGTGTGTGTGTGTGTGTGTGTGTGTGTGTGAGGAAAGGGGGGCGGGGACCGGTCTGGATTTATGGGTCGACTTGTCTAAACAGGAAATACTGTGATGCACTGATGAGGTTGGTTTTTCCTCTTTTCCAGAAAGAGGCAACGCAACATCCTTCACTTGTTGTGTGGGAGCCGTGAAACGTCGTGTGTCTTCCACGCGTATCCCGCGTCCTGTTTCATTTGAACCCTGACCAGACTTCAATCTAGCATCTAGCATAACACATGGCCGCAAATCTGGGTCACTCACGCAGCCAATATAGATATATTTACATGTTTATACTTATTTTTCGATGGTAAGATGAGTGAGATGCAGACTTAATATACTCTGCTCTTATGGGGCCTGGCGGCCAGCTTTCCTAATCCCCAAACTCTTATTTAAGAAGGCCTGCTTTAAACAGAACAGCACCCCTCCATAAAAAAAAACAGAAAGAGATATGAGGCTCTCCGAAAGCTTTCCTATCTTAAATCCTGAGACTGTTAGGGAGCTAAGCATACATGTAGGGGAACAAAACGCTGGCCTGCGTCCAGCGTGGCTCCAACCTGCCGTAATGTAGGTCAGAGGAGCTGCGCTCAGCCACTCCATATAAGTACCTTCACTTCACAACTGGCAGAAATGTTGGAGGACAATCCTGCAACGTGTTCAAACTTTCGACTCGTTCCAACTCTTTCATCCAAATGCCTATTTAGAATGATAATAATGCAACTTTTGGCTTTTGGGCCAACGATTTTTTCACGGCGCATTGGTTTTTAAATGGCTGCAGGCGTGGCTGTCTTAGCTGTAAACTGTCTTCTGATTGTTAAATCATTGGAGATACACAAGTATGGCCAGTCTTCCTAATCTATTTGACTAATGTTGTCATCGTTAAGTAATATCAACTTACATATATCGCAGGAAGGCTTTCATGCACCAAGCACACACACACCTACGCACACAAACACATTCATCATTCGATTCAAATATGACTTTATTTGGAATAAATACCTTCAAGTCAAAAGAAATGACAATGCAGCAATGTCAAAAAAATACAATAAAAAGAATGACAAACCAAACCAAAACAACAGTATTTACATGATTTAGTTGCACATAGCTGGCCAGAGGTATACATAGTATACAAGACAGTCCATGCAGGTCGTAGGAACTCTTTTGCTGTACACATTGCAAAAGCTAACAAAAAAATATTCCAAGTAATACAGGAACTTATTTATTATGTATTTCTAAGTTGGACAATGCCCACGCTCCAGGATGGATAAAAGACTATAATGGATTAATGTGGCTTTCACCTAGTGTGTGTTATCACAATGTGTGTGTGATTGTGTGTGTGTGTGTGTGTGTGTGTGTGTGTGTGTGTGTGTGTGTGTGTGTGTGTGTGTGTGTGTGTGTGTGTGTGTGTGTGTGTGTGTGTGTGTGTTGTGTGTGTGTGTGTGTGTGTGTGTGTGTGTGAGCATGTATGTGAGGGTGTTATCGTGTATGTATGTTAAAGTCTGTTTGTTTATGAGTGTATGTGTGTGTGAGTGTGTGCATGTCTTTCTCAACGACAGCGTGTGTGTACATTTGGGTGCGTGGTTGTATATGTGCGGGAACATGTGTACATGTGGTTGCATGTACGTGATCTCTGTCTGTGTGTGTGAGCCTGGGTGTGACGTGTGTGTGTGTGTGTGTATGCATGCTATGCATCCATGTGTGTATGAGCGAGCGCGTGTCGCTGCGGTGTGCACGAGCATGGATGTGTTTGCCATGAGCATGTATGTGTATGGGAATGTGTGCATGTGTGTGGAAGTGTGTGTGACTCACGTGTGAGTGAGCGTGTGTGTGTGTGAAAACAAAGCGACCGCTCGGCTCTGCCCGTGAACATGTGTGGCCGACTGGGCGGCGCAGACTCACAGACGCTCGCCAGCGCTCTATCTCCCTGCCATCGCGCTGTTGTTTCATCCACAATAAATGATGTGTGCGTTACGCGGCCAGACGTGTACAGGCCCAGCGGAGCAGTGCTCAACACGACCAGCTGAAGACACAATGGCTTTGGTCAACTTCAAATGACTCCGGCAATGAAAGAAGCAAATAAACGTAAGGCAGGAGGTTTAACCTGAAACGTGTCAGTGTGTGATAGTGTGATAGTGTGTGTGTGTGTGTGTGTGTGTGTGTGTGTGTGTGTGTGTGTGTGTGTGTGTGTGTGTGTGTGTGTGTGTGTGTGTGTGTGTGTGTGTGTGTGTGTGTGTGTGTGTGTGTGTGTGTGTGTGTGTGTGTGTGTGTGTGTGTGTGTGTGTGTGTGTGTGTATACGACAGGGCTTCAGATGGTAAAACGAGACCGACCCTTAAACAAATAAATCTAAAGTAAGGCAGGCATTCTGACACAATGTGTGCACGTGCCCGTGTCTCTGTGTTTATGCGGGGGTGTCAGATGGGAGAATGAGACCATATCTTGGCTGAGTGTTTCAACATGGGTCTCAGCAGATCACAGCAGGCACACTAGTGAAACCATGGACGTGTTGCCAATGTTTCCTGTCCTGCTTTGTATCTAGAGCGTCATCGAGGCCACCACTGTGACTTCAGATCCTATTTTAAAGTGTTTCCATGGTTTGCGCTCTGCAGAGAGTCAATGTCTTCCATACACAAGTGATTTCCTCCTAGTTTGTAAGTCCAGCACCATGAAGGCAACGGAGAATGATCAAATCCCTGTTTTGCTGTTGTTAAAACGCTGGGGGAAAAAAAACAACCTTCTGGAAGATCTCTGTAAGGGTTCCGGGAACAGGCTTAATATGGTTGCAGTTAAAACATTTGCTGTGGAGAAACTACACACCAAAGTTACGGTCCAAATTAGTTAAGACTCCCAAATTTACCTTGAGGAGGTCTGGCACCACTAAAGATTAATTACAGAATCTGGTTCGACTTTGCAGGAGATTCCACGACAGGTCAGCATTAAAGAGATTGATATGGACCTAAGCAGTGCAAATAGTCTGTATTATTATTATCTTCTATTTTTATTGGAAAATGATTCCATGTTTGGATTGAAGGGCACTGAAAACATATTTTGGCAGTGACAGCTGCAGTAAAAATGGCTATATTTCTTTTCCTCCATTCTGCAGTGAAGTCACCCTGTACTGTATCTTGTTCACATTCTGATTAATCCCCGGGGGGATTAATACAATGTTTTCTTATCTTGTCTTATCAAAATATGTTTGAGTAGAAAGCAGACACGTTTATTGGACTGGTCGCCAGCGTCTAGGAATAATACGTAACTAATACTTCTGCATATGGCCATCTAAAATGTGAAACCTGCACTAATTAAGAAATGCATAAATTAAATGCATTCCAGACTGCTTGCGATTCTCCATCAGCTGATGGCACGGATAGCCCCTCCCATCTCCCCCCGGTTGATCCTGAGCCTAATTTGTCCAAGCAGATTGAGAAGAGAGATGGAGCATGGAATGTTTAACCATCAGCCAGACTCTTTCCACACTTCCAAAGTCAGCACCGTTTCAGAGTAAGACAGTGAAGACATTGATCTTTGAAATTTCATGGTCACCATCTTTCACCAGCCCCCAGTTTCAGAAGGAACAACCAAATAGTACCAAATAACCAGCTAGTTTGATCCTGATTGGTGTAAGGGACACACCTTGGAGGCCGTTCTGTTTCAACGGGATGCCGTTTAAAAGGTTAACAGGCTAAGCAGCCTCTAGCCACGCCCCTAGCAGGGTGCCAGGTTACAGAAGTCCAGCTCCTGAGGTTTGCGTGCTCCACTGCAGTGGTCCCTGGTCAGCAGCTTCTTGCCCATGCTGACGCAGCGCAGCGACCGCCGCTTGAAGCCTTTCCCACAGGTTCTCGAGCAGAGGGACCAGTCCCCGATGGCCCACACCGGACACAGCTCTCCGCACGCCCTGCTGGCTGCCGGCCTCTGCCCGGCCTCACAGTCCGCGCCGGGCCTCCCGTCGGGCTTCAGACACTGCACCAGCCTCCTCTGGGTCCCGCCCTCGCAGCTGGACGAGCACGCCTCCCAGCTGCCCGACAGCCACTTGGCCAGCACGGGCCCCGCCTTGCTGTAGGAGGCGCCCTTCAGATGGTCCTCGCCGGCCGCCTTGCTGCCCTCCTCCGGCAGGACGCTGTTGGGCGAGCGGCCCTCGGTCCTCAGGCTCTTGTCCTCCTTGCCCTGGCGGGCCAGGTAGAAGGAGTAGCGGATGCGCGGCGGCGTCATCTTGCCCACCGAAAGGACCTCCACGGTGAGCGCCTCCCCCAGTGGCTTCACCGCCTGCAGGGTCTCGGAGAGCCCCGACGTGCCACTGTAGCGCACCAGGCTGTTCCTCACGAAGATGTCGCTCTCCACGGCCGAGACCACGTAGTTGCCGTTGAGCAAGTAGTCGCCGCGGGAGCTCTTCACCGCCAGGTAGTTGTCGTCGCTCACCATGCCCTTGTAGCCTCGCTGGCGGACGTCAACGTTGGCCGCGCCCATGGGCAACAGCACCACGAAGTTGTAGCCGTTACTGCGGAAGGAGCGGAGAAAGAAACTGTATTAAAGTCTGAGCCCAAAGGTCAGGCGCCAAACAGTTGTGGGTTTGATCCCCCAATGTCCACAATAAACCAGGAAGCATTCTTTTCTTAAGTTGCTCTGGCAATTCCCCTCATTAGCAACTCAAAATACAAAATACACATGGCCTGTCAGGCTAGCCTTGTTACTCACATGGGTTTGGTGAAGAGGCCTGAAACCTTCTTGCAACTTTTGTTGTCCCCGCCGCAGACGCCACACTTGTTGAACTTCTTGGAGGAGCCTAGCTTGCCATCACAGCCGGCCTTGATGCACTTACCCATGACACACACTCCTGGAGAGTCTGGGGAGCAGGGAGTGCCATCCACCACCTGTGGTGCACATAACCCCCGTCAAGATCCAGCAAGATTAATCTCCAGTCGAGGACAAATCTTGCAAAACAAATACCTTGGGATGAATTGCATTAACAACCTTGCTCCAAGGGTTTTACTACATGTTACATGTTGCAAGTGCTTGAATGAATGTCTCTCGTTAATTATTTCAGGAATATTAGTGGAAAATGCTCTTATCATAACTATAACCCTGGACTGTATGCAAAGGCACGGCCGATGGATAAGTTATGTGGCACAGCTGTGAGTGAGCTTGGCACAGATATTCCTCACAGCCATGCATCACCACGGCTGAGACTTATTATAATGATAGCTGGGACTTCTGGTGCAGCACTTTGGTCATCTAAAGCCATTAGTCTGCAACGACAGCATCTTGCTTGAATTTTCGGTTTCCCTAATCCCACTGAAGGACATTGTGTGCTCTGCCCAGGGCCAGTATGACAGAGAAAATAATGATGATGGCTGGTCTCTGAGACCGCCATTCGTGCTCTTCATCACCTCACACCCTTTTATCAGGAGGAGATATGCCCCCTGTCCTCCTCCGCTTCATTCTTTCCCTCCCCACCTGTAAACTATTTTTCACCCAGGCCATCATTCTTCCAAAGGGGAGTCACGTATGCAACCAGGGCTATTCACAATGCATCGGAAAATCCTACGTTGTGATCCATTACCTTCATTAACACGAAAGTGGCAATGATTTGCTAATTTGTTTTCTCTACACTTCAAATGAGTATTCAATAGCAACCCAATCCAACACTTTCTTACCTACTAGTGTTAAATGAAAGCTTCCTTCAAGGTAAGGGCAAATTTTGGTCAAAACTGCCTCCGTGGTTGTGCCTTTGCCACAGAGCAATGGTGGAAGCCCTGTGTGTGTCCGGAGCGGAGCTGACTTTGACAGAGGGCACTGGTGGAAACGGGTTGTGTGTTCGGAGCGACGCTGACTTTAACACAGGGCACTGGTGGAAACAGGTTGTGTGTCCGGAGCGACGCTGACCTTGGGCGACAGGACGTTGAAGTAGCCCGTGCCGTTGGCCTTGCAGATGAGCTTGCACGTGTCCTTGGGCGACACCCCCGAGTATTTCGGCACCCATACCACGGACGGCGTGCGGCGGTTGGTGTTGAGGCTGAAGCCGTTGAATGCTGCGCACTGCTCGTCGCGATAGCTCTTACCTACTCCACCCAACAGCAAGATGGAGGAGGAGGAGTAGGAGGGGGAGGAGGAGAGAGACAGGGGAACGTCAGAGGTGGTGGAGTTGCTTCGGGAGGGTGGTGACAGATAGAAAGTGTGTTGTGACAGCGGCAAGTACCTGTGTCCGGGCAGGGGTTTAGGTTGCAGGAGCGGTATTTCACCCGTACCCCTTGGCAGTATTTGCCGCCGTTCGAGGGGATTGGGTTGCTGCAATCTCGCTTTGACAGTTGGACGCCCCCTCCGCATGTGCGTGAGCACGACCCAAACAAGCCCCACCTTCCCCAGCGACCGTCCACCTATTGACAGGAGGGGGGAGATAGACAAGCAGGGGCAGGACATGAGCAAATAAGCCTTCATCTCACCTCACACGTCCTCAAAGGCACCAGAGCGGTTGGCATGCATGTGACACTTTTGACACGCTCAGAGGAGTTCTCGGAATAGAGAACTTGACATTGGAATCATCGTGTCCATCTTGATTCAAAGCTGTTTGTATTTGAGTGTGTGTGTGTGTGTGTGTGTGTGTGTGTGTGTGTGTGTGTGTGTGTGTGTGTGTGTGTGTGTGTGTGTGTGTGTGTGTGTGTGTGTGTGTGTGTGTGTGTGTGTGTGTGTGTGTGTGTGTGTGTGTGTGTGTGTGAGAGTGTGTGTGTGTGTGTGTGTGCGCGTGTGTGTGAGAGTGTGTGTGTGTGTGCATAAGACGTAGCTACCAGCATGCGTCGTCTTTGTTTGTCTTTCCTTTAGCTCCACTCCCAGTCCATGTCGACTGAATGTGAGGGTGCATGTGTACACGAGTAAGAGTAAGAGTGTATGTATGAGGTCAGTATTCTTGTCTTTGTGCTGTCGATTTAGCAAGAACGTACACGTGTGCACATTGTAAATATGTCTGGATAAGCGACCAGGGTTGTATGTGAATGAACGTGTGTGCGCACGCACGTGGTGTGTAAACATGCCCCGTGTCTTACCCGGACCGTGTGGACCTGCTGCTTGTCAGAGCAGATCCCCCTGATGCACACGTGTCCGTCCCCACAGCCGGTGCCGTCGGCCCAGGGGAAGTGGCGCGTCTGGCACACCAGCTGGCCGTTGGTCTTCCCTGTGCACCACAGACGCCCGCACGGCGGCTGCATGAAGGGACAGGGCTTGGAGCCCTCCCCGAACGCCAGCTCACACTGCCGCTCCAGGCCGTAGGTGGACCCGGGCAGCCCGTTGGGCAGGGCCAGGGGCTTCTGAGGCTGGTCCAGCAGGCATTCCCCTGGAGGGAAGAGACGGAGAGGTGGATTCAGCCAGTGAAGTTTTAACCTTGGGTAGTAAAATGACCAGTTGTCCGGAGATATGTTGGAGAAAGAGCTTGAGAGTGAGATTAGATGAGAAAATATCAACTTTGTTATTCACAGATGTGAAATTTGGAAAGGATGTCATAACAAATTGTCCAGGCTAGCCCTAACCCTTAAGGCCTGATGTAGTAAAACCAGAACAAGTGGTGAACCCCACTCGCTCGAATTTGGGAACATTAGTACAATGTAGTGTACAGCACGCCCCAGCAAACTGGATACTCTACTAGTCGAGTTAATGTCATACTGGTGCAGTTCCAGAAACAAGCTCGTATGAGTAAACCATTGACAAGCAGGGGCTGGGAAACATGAAAGAGCAAGATCAGAGCGCATCAAAGACTGTGGGGATGTTTTTTTACTCTGCGGAACTCCCACCCTCACGCCTTTCTGGAGAACACATACTGTTTTGTAGTGGTTTTACACCAAGTAGAAGACGGGGATTGCTATCTTTTGGCCGTTATTACACCTGTGCTTCTGTGGGAATATGGAGTACAGTACAGAAAAATGCCACCTTTGCATTTTGCTTTAGCCTTTTATTTTACAGAGGGGTGGTATATTGAAATGTTTGCACAAGTAAATAATAATAAGGTGCGACATTTTAAGTCCATACAAGGTAGATTATGTACGTGACATTTTTGTGTGCAAAGATATACAGTAGAATTCTGTTCTTCTAAACTGCCCCATAATGTTCAGGTTTGCAGTCCGAGGAAGCACGTTTGTGGTTAGATGGTTTTTTACGGGGGGAAAAAGAGCAGAAATCCCCCGTAGTGGGAGGGAAAACAAGATACAGGGCAAGATAGTCTAACAGTTACGTGATCTATTTCTTGGTTCTGCACTCTACCTGTAGGCATGCCTCAAGGCTTACATGCTCAAAAAAAAGACTATCTATAAAATCCCTGTGGCCAAAAGTGCCTGCTAAAGAGATCAAGAGGACAGGACAAAGACGGTACACTTATTCT
Organism: Melanogrammus aeglefinus; assembly: GCA_900291075.1. NCBI lineage: Eukaryota > Metazoa > Chordata > Actinopteri > Gadiformes > Gadidae > Melanogrammus > Melanogrammus aeglefinus. The sequence continues at coordinate 53,175 of OLKM01000614.1, forward strand.
CTAATGAAGTTGAGGCATCAACAAATTGTTGTCCTATTTAAAGTTAACCTGGGTGATGAGAAACACTGCGCCCCGTGCTTCCCGGTTCAAACCGCCGGTGGAGCCTCTCTCTGCAGTACATGACCGCTAATTGGAAACAGACGCTGGGCATTTTTTAAATTTAAGTTTTTAGTATGGTTGTGGGGCGCACACATCTCTTGTGGTCTTCCCTTTTTGGCACAACATGATGCGTCCAACAAAATAATCGCTTTCCTCCAGGGATCTCTGTCCTTCACATACACACTCACACACACACACACACACACACACACACACACACACACACACACACACACAACACACACACACACACACACACACACACACACACACACACAACACACACACACACACACACACACACACATGCACGCAAACACACACACACACACACACAGACACACACAACACACACATACACACAGACACACACATACACACAGACACACACACTGCAAACAGGGGTTATGGAGATGGCATTGAGAAAAATAAATACTCATTCCTTTGTCAACCATCTAATTTCGTTAAAGTGATTATGGTTCAAAATGGAAGGCAGTCAACTGGGAAGGAATGAGATAAAGACTCGTAAATAATAGCCCAGAGAATATCAGGTCAACGAGGGTGCATGTCCTGGACAGGCACGCGGAAGTCCCATCTCAACCCAGGGACACAGAACCCGAGCAGCGGGGGGACAGATAGAGCTCTGTGGTGCTTGTGTGGAGCATGTGCTCTCCTGGTGTGATTCACCCAACACCACCATGCCTCATGTTTGGCCCCTAGCCTGTGAGAGGCGCTTGCATGGAAAAAAAGGTCATTAAAGGGCCTGTGTTTTACCACCATGTGTGATGGTTAGCGGTGGGTTGGAGGTTGCAGGTCTGAGCCCCTGGTGTTCGAAATTGTCCCTGAGAAAGACCCCTAACGCTCCACTGCTCCTGACACGCTTGGCTTTCGCCTCGCATGGTGAGACGGCGCCGTCGGTGTGCAAGTGTGTTTGTATAAGTGTGTGTGAAGCACTAATTAGCGCTTTGAACAGCATCTTTCTTGAGTTTGCCACATGGTGAGATCCTTCTGAGGGAACATTGTGTGCTCTGCTCTTTGGCTCTGCTCTTAGGAACACAAGGACGGCGGCTGGACTCGGGAGACCACTGTCTGTCCATTACACCGCGACTCTCCTTCATCTGGATTTCACCCCCGTGGCCGGGTCGCCCCCCCCCCCTCCGGTGTACGATGGAGCGAGCGACAGACTGCAAGGTACCCTTCAAGGACCGCACTCTTCCTCTCTCCTGCACAACTCACCTCTGCTGACAAGCACAACAAAGAGCACATCCTCCGCATGACGTTGAGGAGGAGGAGGAGGAGGAGCGGTGCGGCGGTTTCGGCGTTCTCACCGTGCCCGCTGTCCAGGAAGTCGGTGAGGATGGCGGCGCTGCAGGGCGACCAGGGGCTGGTGCGGTTGATCTGGATGAGCGTGGGCGACATCATGTGGTTGTCCTGCAGCCGTCCGAACGCCTCCTCGCACGCCTTCACGTTGTCGTGGAGCATGTTGAGCACGTGACCTGTCGGGCCGTGAACGCAAAAATAAACTAAATTAAGTCAACCGCAGAAAAAAAACAAACATCCACGGCCCTGAAGGGCGCTGACGTCTTTTCGGAGGCTCGAAAAAGAAAATGGGGGGAAGGGAAGTGAAGTGGAGGGAGGCGGAGAAGAAGAGCAATCTTGTTTTTTCTCCCCCAGACAACGGCAACACCCTGTGTCTTTGTCCCGGGACGCTCCACTGACCGCAATCA
>OLKM01000614.1:60000-77500 GCA_900291075.1 Melanogrammus aeglefinus
TGTAAACTCCTCCTGGCCACGAGCCGTTCCCATCCTCCACCTGCATGTGAGTTGAGGCGATCTGTTGCAGTGCTCGTGCATCCTTCTCGTCATGTGTGCACTGTGGACTTATGGAAATGTTATTGGAGGGGGGCGGGCAGGTCTTTGGGAACGGTCACTGACGCGCTTTGAGCGCTCGCCACGCGCACACTTTAATGCACTAGACCCCCTGCTGCCACCGTGCGCCTCAAGTGCACGCGTGTTTGGTCACGCACTCGACTCTGCTTTCTAGGATCCGCAGCAGTCTAATAGGTTCAGTGGCGGACTCAGACTGTTTGAAGGGCAGGGGCGAAGACAGAAAAAGGGCACATTCTGCACAACATGTGGCCCAACCAGCGTGCAAAAAGCTATGATGCATCATGTATGGCAATTTCTCTCGTATTCACCACTCTGAGGGCACTTTTTTTCCAACCATGGAGACATAAGGGCATTAAGAGGGCACTCATTGAGGCACGTTTTCGAATTTTCTTGTTCTAGAGGGCTCATCTTCATAATTTATTGTATAAGGGGCACCAGAGGGCACCCACCTTAGCCGCCAATAAGGCACTTTCTCTCGTATTTGCCACTCTTGAGGGCACTATTTCAACCATGGAGGCATAGGTTATTGCATCAACTGATACATCGTGATATAGGCGTGGGTGTTGCTGTTTTGCTGTAGGCCTATGTCTTTGCAGACATTAGGTTCCATCGAGAATATAGGCTCGATGGAACACGTTTCAAAGAGTTTTGTTTTAGACCGCGTCTTTCTCGCATGGTCCTCGATGAGTGACTGTTCGTGGTGATTATTAAACGAGGGCGACATCTAGCGGCCAACCAAGGACCAATCTATTAGTCTGTAATGCATAGTCATACACAGAAAAAGATAGGATAAGACAACAACTTTATTAATCCTCTCTCCGAAATGATTTTTTTAAAACAGCCCAGCAGCAGTGGAAAACAAAGGATAAGATACAATACAATAAAAGCACAAAGCGCGAATGAAAGCAAAAAAAAGACGCTAAAGTAAATGCTAAAGTAAAGACAAACAGAACAAACGGCAAACAAAACAAACGGTATAAACAATATAAATTATAAAGAGGCCCAGTACAAGTAGTCCACAGTATATTAAAGTGTACAAATGCAAATGTAAACCAAGAATGTTTTAGGATAACTAACAATACTCTAGTAACAAACGCAGAGATATAGATGCATCCAATATTTATTATAAAGGTGTCGCCGCGTGAAAAGAGGGTCCTCGCTCACTTTGTTGTTCGGTGGTTGCAGCCCGTTGCTAGGGACGCGATGTGGGTAACTAGTCTCAGGACCCATGTTACGCCCTGCCTTTAGCAAAGCCTCAACAAAAATGTGGATAAAACATTTGCAAGAAAACATTGCCATATTTATTAAATAATAACTCTTCCGAAAATGTCATATAGAAGTGAAAAAAACAATCGCAGTCTTATTTCCAATGCACTTTTTGGGACCTGGTGTCGTTATCTTAAGAAGGCATATATTCATCCTGCTTACCGAGTGTAGTTCACGGACGACTATTGCCGAGGAGTCGTCTAACGTTATGGAGTAGTGTGTGTGTGCTGGTGATGATGCATTATATGTACAAAATAAGCTTCATCGTTTTACAGACACTTGTTAACTAAGCCAAATCGCGGCTAGGGGAGACGATGGTGGCTTTTAACCAAACACAGTCTTACTGATGTCAACAGGTTGCCGTGTAGAGGGTTGTCAGGCCGCTTGGATAGCTGGTCAAGCCGCTTGGATAGCTGGTCAGGCCGCTTGGATAGTTGGTCAAGCCGCTTGGATAGCTGGTCAAGCCGCTTGGTCAAGCCGCTTGGATAGTTGCTCAAGCCGCTTGGATAGATCGACAACACGATGAACTCATACCACGTCCTGGAGCTGGTTGGAGAGGGCTCCTTCGGTCGTGTTTACAAGGGCAGGAAGCGGTTCACGGGACAGGTGAACCCCAGTTATCTTCGTATGTTCACATGTTTAATTCAGTCAGATAGGCTCCACTTTTGGACTGTATTTGAATGTATTGTGTGACTTCTTTCTCCGTATAGGTGGTGGCCTTGAAGTTTATCCCGAAGGTGGGTCGGTCTGAGAAGGAGCTGCGGAGTCTCAAGAGGGAGATAGATATCATGAGGGGACTCCAACATCCCAACATTGTCCAAATGTTTGACAGCTTTGAGACGGACAAAGAGGCATGTATAATTATTATTGCATCATTAAATACAAATCTTTGCTGTGTAAATTGTTCAAGTTGATAACAGCCTGTATGTTTTACTTGCTTATGGATAACTTTTGATTGTTGATAATTAGAACATATTTGTGGGCAATAGGTTGTGGTTGTAACTGAGTATGCAGAAGGGGAGTTATTTCAGATTCTAGAGGATGATGGCCAGCTTCCAGAGACCCAGGTATGTGATGAATGCTTTATCATTACACATCCATAAGTCAACTATACATATTTGAGTGATCTTCATTGTTTTGTTTCTTCTTTTGAGGTGCAAGAGATCGCCTGCCAGCTTGTCTCGGCGCTGTATTATTTACACTCCCATCGGATTCTCCATCGAGACATGAAACCACAAAACATTCTCTTGGGAAAATGTGGGGTGGTGAAACTATGTGATTTTGGGTAAGTCCATTATTGCTTTTTCTCAGAATGACCACACACAACAACAAGTCTCAGGGATGGGAATTGCTATTGTTATTTTTCTACCGTTTAGTGGCATGGGTCAATTTCCATACTGAACAATACACATGAGCTGGCGCTGGTTGAAGAAACGGCAAACTTCACAACATGTTTGGCTTCAGTCCCCGTGGTTGGATGATTGTATTTCCAAACCCAGTTATTTTCAAACTTAAGTCTGATAGCAGACAAGCTCAAACCTGGATGAACGAGGCGTTTCGCTTTCTTTTGCCTCATATTTGTTTCCACCAACCATGTTGGCTGGAGGCGGGGATCTGTAAGTGTGTAATTTGCATTCAATAAACACAAACACAAACTCAACCAGCGGAAGTAAACTTTAAAAAGTGTCTGTAATGGTTTCACCTCAACAACGTGTAGACATTGTGGAAATACACTTTAAAAATCCCAATCTGAAAGCTTCATCACAGAATTCAGTTAATCTTTGGTAGAATAGCTGCGTAACTAAACAGGAACAAGCCGTTACTCTGCCCCTTTCAGTTTCTGCAGACCCTGTGCCATTTCCCACTAAAATCTCTGCTATAACACAATATGCAACTCCTGCATCTGAGATTAAGTCAAATCCAACTGAACTCGGTGACCACTGCCCCTTTCAGTTTTGCCCGGTCCATGAGCGTCTCCACCTTGGTGCTGACCTCCATCAAGGGAACGCCACTGTACATGTCCCCGGAGCTGGTGGAGGAGAAGCCGTACGACCACACCGCCGACCTCTGGTCCCTGGGGTGCATCCTCTACGAGCTGCGCACCGGGGTGCCCCCCTTCTACACCAACTCCATCTTCCAGCTGGTTCAGCTCATCGTGAGGGACCCCGTGAAATGGCCCCCGGACGCCATGAGCGCCACCTGCATGGTACTGCTCCACCTTAGTGTGAAGTTTGATGTTTCTCAGGTTTTCTGTCTTAGAAACACCATAAAGATGAAGCTTAACAGAATGTTGAAAAATGTCAAAGTGGTGCCTTGTTACTTTGATGGTAAATACATTTGAAAAGTGGCGATTGTGCTTTGTAGACTTTCGTTTTGTGAAATTCCCATACGTGTATTTTTCTATTTTTTATGATTATTAATACTATCGATGTTTGGCTGCTGGTGGGCTGAGACATCCTGGATTCCCCTAATCATGTTGTTATTGTAACGCCACAGGGGTTTCTCAAAGGTTTGCTGACCAAAGATCCCCAGAAGAGACTGTCGTGGCCGGAACTTTTGCACCACCCTTTCGTGGCCCACGGTGTTCTAGGTGAAGCTCTCAAAAACACCCGAACCTCTAAATGAAATTATGTTCCGTGTCTACGATCCGCATCTTTGAGTGTGATGTGTTGTTGCAGTGCTGCCAGGGGACAGTGTCTTCAGTCCCCTGACGGTGGCACCCACCCCTGACCTACTGGCCCTCAAGCACCAGCAACTCAAGGAGAAGTCGGCTGGTTCTGGGAAGAACCGGTTGCTGCGCAAGGTCTTGTCCCAGAGAGACAACAACCAGAACAGAAGAGAGGTAGGAATCACTGGTGAACAATGGGAGGTTTTCAATCGTGGGATCTGAAAAGAAGTTCAGGCGGGATTGTGGACTATTCAGGGATTATTGTCCTTAAACAAACTCGAACCCTAAAACCCATCAAAACCCTGAATGTCATTTCCAATTGGATACCACACCTTTAAGAGTTGTGTTTTCATTCTTTATCAGGGGGAAGCGGAGAGAGCAGTAGAAGACCCAGGATCAAAGAGGACCTCTGCAGGCCGGCCCAACGACCTCAATGACCCCGCGCCCCCCCAGGAACAAGAGAAAGTCAAGGACGCAGCCAAGATGTTCCTCAACCTGAAGAAACAAGCAGGCACGACTTCAAGACGCAGGTTTGCCCATTTTATGTATCGAGACATTTTTTATTATTCTGTGGTCAATTTACTGACATGTGTCGACCCAAATCCATCAACCTTATCCTAACCCCCTATTGGTAAATCAAGGCTTCATCAAACCTGCTAATGTGTACAATTAAACCATTATTTGCTGAAACGGTAGTCGCTAGGGTGTTCGACTACCGTTCAAAAGATACAGTGTTCGATCCCCAATGTCTGCAAGACTAAACGGAAGAAAATAGTACCAAGTTGTGCTGGTACTTATGGAGCAATTGTGTGTTTTGTTGCTCTGCAGGGGTCAGATCAGCCGGGACTACGAGCAGGAGTTTCCGTCCGTAGAGGTTGGCCCGATGTTCGTGCGGAACCTCAGCGAGGACGGACCGAATCCTTCCCCTCTACAGGTACTGTTAGTCATCATCCGGTAATACACTGTTTATAAAATGTACTTAACGGATTTATTTTTTAATATCATGAGTTAGGCATCTTGCTCAAAGAGTTTACCGAGAGCCCCCTAACCATTATGTTGTACTATTGTATTACAATACTTATGTTTATCTGTTGTTCCTTTGTCAGGAGGAGCAGACTGAAGTATATTGGCGGAGGTTGGCCCTAGAAACTGAACCCGGGGAGCTGGCATCGCCGGCAAACCACCACGTCATTATTCCTCAAGTGAAGGACAAGTTACTGGCTTTTAAATCCCAGGTAAGGCTGTAGACGGGCAAGTTAAGACTTTTGACACAGTTGGAGCGGTACTCCATTGATTGGGTGACTGGTTGATCTCCTGTTTAGCTCTGGGCTGGGATTCTGAAAGAGGCATGGCAGATTCTCCTCCCGTTGAGAGTCGTCTCCAAGCTGCTTCTGAACTCTGACCCTGAGAACTCTCTTATTATCGGCTGTGACCTGGGTCTGCCCCATCTGCTCTTTGATTTGACCAGCGTGATGGTGGATAAGCTCAGCGTTACTAAGGTAAATACGCTGCACGTCATTCACAGTCAGAGGAGGAGGGAAATCCTCACAGTGGGATATTGAATGAGATTCATGCTAGCATGTCAGTAAAGGAGTCACTACTATCGTTTTTTTTGTGAAGGAGCCCTGGATTGACGATGTCCTCATTCAAGTCCTTGCGGTACTTCTAGCGTACTGGGACAGGCATGCTGAATGGACCGAAGTTGAAAACAGGTTACAGCTTTTTGGTCTACTTTTATTTTACACTTGATTTTATTTGGTGAAAATAAGTTTCCCTTTGTTGTCTCCTTACTCAAATAATCCTGTTATTTCTTTAACCTATAACAATTATTGAATTATTGCTGAAATTATTTTACATATTTATTTATTGTTAGTTATTTTCCAACATTTTCCTTCAGTATTTATAATGGAGAAAAGCATAAATAGATTCCCTAGTGATTGCCTGCCCTCTAGTGGTCATGAATCATTTCATGCTACTTGTAAACAACTTAAAGGCCACGTAAATATATAATATAATCCATACCATCTGCTCTTTTTCTGTAGACTGGAAGAGCTTATGAAGCCTGTTCTCAAGATACTCAGTGAAACAGCTTCCGCTCCTTCGGCAGTAAGCTCTACATTATACACCAACTACGTCTCATGAGCAAACACTCATATTCACATACCAATGGAATAGCATTGAAGCCTTGGTGGTTGAACGTGGTTCCCTTTTGTCTGTCCTGTAGGCCGTGGCTGCATCAGTTCTCTCTATGTTCACCCACCATGGAGTATGTGTGGATGTTGACATCCGCACTCTGAGTGGCGTGCTTCAAGACTCTTCCCTGGACTCCAAGGTGAGCGGCTGACTGTTATATCTTATATGGTCATTGTCTTTAACAATGCCATTGAATGCTTGGTCAACGATTTTGGCTCAATCCTTTATTACATAAAAACTCCCTTTACATGTTATCAAACATTATTACTAATTTAATATTAATGCAAATATCTTAGAATATCCGTATATTTTAATAAACTAACCTTAATAATTTATGATTCTGTACCTGAACCTGGCCATCTTCTGTAAAAGGAGCTTAGCCAACATTTGAATTACTAGCACTGGGAAAGGGAGTTTCATCAGAATACAAAATCTAAAATAACCCTTCTGCCTCTTATAGCCACAGGTCTTCCTCCCTCCAGGCTGGGGAGTATGTGACGGACTGCTGTCTCTGCTGCTCCACTCCGTCTCTGAGGTTAGACAGTGAAGCCGACACACTGGCACTGCTAAACAAAGTTTCAAATTCATACAGTGTGGGTTCAAATGGCCATGTCCTCACCTGTACCCCTCCCAGGGGTACACCTCTCCAGGACAAGAGATCTGGTGTGATCTGTGGAGAACCATTGGTAACGCATTGGACACGCAGATAAACCCTCACTTCTGCTCTACAAAGGGTAAACTTTAAGCTATACTTTAATAAAGTATTCTATGATATTTATTTGCATCCGTTTTACATTGAAGTTTGTTAACGTGCACACTTTTTCCCTCAGGATTGCATTCCTTCCTGTCCGCCATGCTGTGTGTTTTCACCAAAGACCCCAGCCTGTGTCCTCGTCTCTTCTCCGACAGCCAATCAGAATGCATACACACATTAGGCCTTGTGCTCCGCCATTACATGATGTGAGTGTTCAGCATTTACTACGTGGGACAGTTGGGATTATTCGGGAGCAGGATGCGGTGGGAGGTTGACTACCAGCAGAAACGTTAAGGGTTAAACCACCGGTATCTGCAGTGTAATCTCCACCAGACCCCTACCTACTCATTTGTGTTGATCCAAAAAAAAATTAAATCACTTTCAGCAGCTGAAAAGTAAACGGATAAAAGGTCAGTTGATAAAAAGGTAAAGATAATTAGATGGATAAAGGTGTTAAATTGGTGGATGAAAAGTGCTTTAATACTTATTGGTCATAGCAGTTCAGTAGTACACAGTAACAATGCATCCTTCTCCTTCTTGTAGGCCGAGGGGTTCTGACGGGACCCCCACTGGAGTCCAGGAAGAGGACCTGGACGACCTGTTGGTGCTGAGCTGCCTGCTGCTCTGCTTCCCCTTCTCCCTGGACCTGTCGCCGAGCACCCGGGCCGAGGTCCTGGACCTGTACGCCCGCTGTGGGGTGGTGACGGGTCTCCTGCAGGTTAGAGAGCACTTCATGGCACCGGCGCTGGTCCACGCACAAATGACGGCGCCACGATGCTGTTTGATTGGTGCTCATTTTTGAAGGATGTTGGGAGGGAGTTGACGGATTGTTTTCTGGATGTGTTATAGATGTGTTTGTGTTTGAACCTCCACCCCCCCCCCCCCCCTAGATGATCCAGAGCCGCCCCCCTGCCCTGCTGGAGCTCCCCCTCTCTCTGCTGAGTCGTCTGCTTCTGTGCGACCCGGGCCGCTTCGTTCCACTCCTCACGACGGGCGAAGGAAGAAGTCCGGCCCCCGGGGCCCCCCGGGGGCCGGACTTCTTCTTCCGCCCTGCCGGCGTGGACCCCCGACAGCCAACGCCAATAACCCCCCGGGGAGGCCACACCTCCGCGGCACCCAGGACAGCCAGCTCCCTGCTGGGGGCCCTGTGCTGCAGGCCGAGGGGCCCTTGGATGCGGCGGCGGCGGCGGAGCTCCTGGTGCTCCTGGCCCAGGTGGCCCGACATCCCCCTCCCGGCCCCCGCCTCCACCTGGACGCCCCCGTGCTGCACCGGGCCCTCGTTCACCCCCACGACCAGGTGAGGGCGGCTGCCTGCAGCCTGCTGGGGAGCCTGAACCCGTTCGGCCCCGCGGGGCCGCCGGCCCTAGGGCCCGGCGTGTTCAGGGAGATGGCAGACGGCCTGCGGGACCCCTGCGGCCCCGTGCGGAGGACGGCGTGCCGCGCGGTCGGGAACTGGCTGGGCTTCATCGGGGAGGCGGGACTGGGATGGAGGAGGAGGAGGAGGAGGAGGAGGAGGAGGGGAGGAGGAGGAGGAGGAGGGGAAGGAGGAGGAGGAGGAGGAGGAGAGAGAAGTGGGGTGGACGTGGAGCCGGGGAGAACGACCCCGGATGCCTCGTCTCCGGCCCCGGGGCACAGAGCGGAGCGGCAGGGCGGCTGGGCGGAGGAGTCGTCGAGGGCGGCCCCCCTCCTGCTGTCGCTGGTGACCGACCCGGACGCACTGACCCGCCGCCACAGCTGCGCGGCGCTGGGGAACCTGGGAGGAGTTCACCGCGGCGGCGTGTCCGGAGCGCCAGCGGCGACTGCGGGGGAGGCGGACGCGTTGCGGCTGCTTCTGGTGGCGGCGTGCACGGACCCCCACGGCGGGGTGAGGCGCACGGCCATCGCCGCGCTCAGCGCCTACAGCCAGCGGGAGGCGCAGCGGCAGGTGATTGGACCGCACGTGACTGCTGCCACGCCCACGTGATGCCGTTTTAATGCTATGATCAATTAATCATTAGATTCCAACCTCGTCGTTTGATTGAAGGCTTATTATTATTATGGTTATTATTATGTTCGTTTTAGATTTTGTGCTCCGACTTCACTTCTGATTGTGGATCAAAGCCACAATGTTTATTTCTGCAACATTCAATATTCACTACACTTTATTGTTCAATAAGTGAATTCGTTTTTGCATTCTTAAATCGTATTAAATGTCACAAATGACATAGGGGGGAGCGACGTGCAGGCGACTGAATTTCAACATTTCAGTAATTAGTAACCAAAGAATAAGCAACTAGAACATATTTCAATAGGGAACGTGGGTACAGGAAAAGCTATCTCATTAAAACACAAAGCGCAAAACACAAAAAGTGATATTTCAGCCAAGCACTGTATTGAAGAACTCTGTTTGTGTTTGTGTTGAAGGTCCTGGTGTCTCTCGATGCGTATGAGAAGGTCCTGCAGGCGTCACACACTGCACCGCCGCACTGTGACTACAGGCAGCTCATCCACCACCTCAAGTGACCGCTCCCCTCCTGGGAGACATTGGGCACTTCTGTTCCTCTCAAATAAATGTTGTTCAAAAAATAAAGTTGGTGCTACTTCCTAAGGACATTAAACAAGACGTTCTGGAAGGGCGACACCAAACCTGCGTTATGTATCGTGGTCTTATGAGACGCGGACCAAACCAAAACGTGTCTTGATTGGTCGAGTCGGTTGGGAGGAGCTAACGAAGACTGTGGCCAAGCACGTGTATGAGGAACATGTCAAAGGCCATGCAGGATAGTCTAGGTTCAGGTATTTGACTCCCAGGTGAAAAGTTCTGGAGCAGACCCAGAAGTTCGCAGACGTCATTGTGCAGATGTCATATCTGTAACTGTTCCTTAAGTTTTTTTTTTATTTATTTTTTTTATCACTAACTTAAGTCACTTTAGATACATACACGATATCTATGACATTGATGTACAACATAATCTCCCACTCACAAGACATAAGATTGATTAACATGTATTGCTCCATGGTTACCAGTTTGACAGGTGCCGCCAGCAAAGCCTTAAAGCAGATAGTTTGTGTCAGTGTGTGTGTGTGTGTGTGTGTGTGTGTGTGTGTGTGTGTGTGTGTGTGTGTGTGTGTGTGTGTGTGTGTGTGTGTGTGTTCTAGTCAGCCCCTGCTTGCGTCATTCGAGGCCTGAAACGACTCTCACTGCTGCTGATGCTGTTGTTTTTTAACAGGCAAAGTTACTTTCAATTACACGTCTAACAACAAGAGGGACACAACCGCTAACCGGCTTCATGTTACACTTCTATGAAGCGACTCTTTCATGTGTATACTTATCTCTTATTTTTTATGTTTGACTAAATGTTATGAAGCACATTTGATGGTAAAACACAGACTTTGACTTTGAGATTGTAACATGAACAGTCAGTTATTCAGTGAGTTTCTCAGTTGGTCTTTCAACCAGGTACTTAACCATGATGCTAATTAATCCAGAAAAATAAATAAAGGATATTCAAACTTTGGGTCTGGCTCCTGTGTCTGACATTTTTGTGTCACAAATGATGGAAGTGTAACGTTCCTTTATCTTTGACTACTAACATGTTACTTTAAAAATATTAACCAAGATTAATTCTCAATGGTATGCATCAAATGCATACATTTCTCACTGTTGTCTGGTTTTCACACACACACACACACACACACACACACACACACACACACACACACACACACACACACACACACACACACACACACACACACACACACACACACACACACACACACACACACACACACACACACACACGCAAACACATACACACGCAAACACAGACACATCATGCCCTAATTTACAGATCTTTCACTAAGACGTTCAATTGCAATATGCTGAAATAGTAGAATAATTCTTGGTGGATAGGTGTACCTGAAAGGTTAATCCTACAACAGGCTATAAATAAAATCGCTCCGCATTCCTGTCAAAATATAAAATGCAGTTTTGTTTATGCGGCATTTTTGGGGGGCTGTTAAACTGCCGCATGTTGGTCGCCTGCATTCGGCCGTATCGAACGTTTTTTTTGTTGTTGTTTAGTCCTTAAAGCCAATTGTCTTCTTTACTTCGACCAAATTTTAATTGTATTATTTATAGGTCTGAAGAGAATACACAAAAGGACCTATTGTATTTGTAGTGGATTTTGTTTTTTAACAACAGTGTCTTTCTTGTCCAACATTTACTGGTCTTACAAACCTTTTCCCTCACAACCATATGATTCATGTGGTATTGTCTCAATTCCAATAAATCTGATATTTATATATAAATGTTTTTTTTTTTTCATTTTTCCACTATTATTCTATTGCAATAAAACAACATGTGTGTTGGCCTCCCTCCTGTAATACGAGGCATCCTGCCCTGAGGCGAACTTTAACATCACACTTTACACTGAAAATAATCATTTAGATGCTCGACAATAAAGGAAAATTGAACGTCCAGAGAGGCCAAATCGACCTATAACGAAAGATCTATGTAGGCCTTCAAAATGTTTGATCAATTCATCCGTTTGATGTATCACAGTTTTTTTGCACTGCAGAAAAGCTCGGAACAACGAAATGTTGCCACAAATCACTTTATTAAAAAATCAGCCAAGCAAACAAAGCGAGATGGAGTTTAAATGAAACAGAGTGAGGCTCATTTACAGTGACCAGTGTCTGGTGCTCCGCGTGGGACCGAGCGCCACATAATAGGGCGGGATGACGTCTGATTGATTGATTGATTGATCAGGCTATGGGCCTGCATAGCAGGCTATGGGCCTGTATAGGTTATGGGCCTGCATAGGCTAGGCTTGTATAGGTTATGAGTTGAGGCCAAAGACGTACAAAAAACGCATTTGGCGCAAGATCGTAAACTTTCCAATTCACGTTTTTCACAGTAGGATATTTAAGCTTTTCAAACAAATATAAAGTAGGCTTTTTTTATTATTATTATTCGAACTTATAAAAAACCCATTCACAGTTATAGCATCATATATCCTCGCACACCAAGGCTACAATAATTGCGAATATTAAAACAAAAAAATGCAATAAAAAAAAGATTTACTATTTAAATTTTTTTACATTTCTACAAAGCAAATGAAAATCCCATCCCTCGGTAGCCTATACAAAAATGTATTATAAATGAGTGCATAACAGTTATTAAGAAAAACATTTTTTTTTTTTAGAGAGAGACAACTTAAAAACATGCCGGAAAGCTTTATCGTGTCAAACACGACTGGAATGCATTAAACTCCAACTTCTGTCACACATAATTAGCAAATTGAAAGCAATTTGGAAAAAATTGCTTTACCTGAGCTCACAACTGATTATATTGCAATTTGCAACTAAAAAGTGACAGGCTGGCAACTTCACAACATATCTCATCCAAAGCACTTTGCATCGTCGCGTTTTCTTTTGGTTCCTCAACATATTCTGAAAAACACATTTACAATCTCTGCTTGATTTGAACTTATTACTTCGTTTTTTACAATGCACAACATTTTAATCAAATCATATTTCTAACAGAAAACGATAAGGAAAAGTCATAGATGTTTTTCTCACTGATTTGTAGTTATTTTATTCTTCAATTATGGACTATCATAAATCAATAAAAATGAACCAAACAACATTATTATAATTATTGCCATTCAATGTTAGTTGCTTTTCAAGTGGCCATAGAAATAATTTCAGAAAAATATTAAGATTGTCTTTAACATTGTGCTTCAAAAGTCAAATGAAACCGACTTGCAAAACATATTGCCTGCACTTATCATTTAAAACATATGACATAAAAAAATCAAATAAAAATATCTAAATATTATTTCACTACTTTAATTACTGACATCAACTTGATTGTAAGGCTGTCAATGACAAATTACTTCTATTTTATCTCAGGATCTGTGGTCGATTCAACTTGACATTCTTAAAAATGATTGTCATTTAACATTTCAGTGTCACAGTGCAGACTTGAGTAATTCATTGTGCGAAAGCATTGGACAAGGAATAGACCGTTGAGTTACAAATTGAAAAATCAAATAAATAAATAAATAAATAAATAAATAAATAAATGCATAAATTGAAACAAAAATACATGCATTTACTCCACCTAAGCAGGAGGGAAGACAAAAATGTTATCTGGGACAAACGACACAAAAGGGTTCCCTGTTTATTTTCTCCTTGGTTGGGACCGTTCTTCTCATGCTGTGGCGGTGTCCTGCTTGACCCTCTGGCTCCTGGCCTTGTACACCTCGATCAGCAGGTCCTTCACATACTGGATCTCCCGCTCCACCGACTCTGCCTTGTCCCGCAGCTCGCGGTTCCGGCCCTCCAGACCATGCAGCTGCTCCTCTAGTGTGTCCAGCTCCGCCCGCTTCCGCTGGCGATACCTGCAAGCGCCAGGGGGGGGGAAAACCAACAACGTTAACCATGACAACGCGGAAATTCGCATTTGGAGTGAGTTGTGGATTTGGACTTTGGGTGTGGTTGGTGGTGTACGAGGCAGGCACATCAAGGTACAATACCTGTGAGCGGCAGTTTTGTTCTGGTCCCTCTTCTTCTGTTTGCGCTCTCCGCCTTCGAACGGGAGGTGGAGGTCCAGTTCGTACTTCACGGCACAGTGGTCGTCGGTCAGGCTGCAGTCGTGTCTGTGGTCGGGCGACTCCGAGCCCAGGCTCTCGCGGCTCATCAGCAGGTATTCTGGGGCCGGGTCCTCCGCGAAGCCACAGCGCAGGTCGTGCTGGCCCGCCTGGAGGCCCTCTGATTTGACTTGCTCGCTGATGTTGGTGAGGAAGCTCTGGTAGTCTTCAGACGGCAGCGTGGGAGGCAGGTAGCAGCCACCCGCCGTCTTCCAGGAGAGGCCGGCCTTGGGGGCCTCCCCGCCACTCTTGTTGGCGTTGCCCAGCGCCTCGGCCTGAACGGCGCCCATCTCTAGTCTGCCGCCGTACGACAGCAAATCCTCCTTCTTGTGGGCCCCGTGGAGGGGGGCGTCACAGGGAAACCCTGCAGGGGCAGCAGCAGCAACAGCAGCATCGTCTACGACCTTCCCACTGCTCTGGATCTCCTGAACTAGACAGTAGCTCTTCTCTTCTCTTGGGGGGACGGGGAACCTCAACTCCACAGCGTTGCCCAGGCAGTAGCCCCTCTCCACCACCTGCTCTTCTTCCACAAAGCCATAGTTTCCATTGAAGGTCACCGATGAACTACCTGAGTTGTTACCTTTGGAGCTCCATAAGCTATTGTCGTACTCCTCGGCTAGCCGCGCCCCATCCGGAACTCTTTTGCGACCACACCCGCTCGGACGGCTACAACTGTACGGGGCATGTCTGGGAATTTTGGAGCGGCCAATGATGGGACCACCACAGATGCTCAGCAGGTCCACTTCTCCGGTTGCCAGGGTAACAGGAAGAGAGCCGGAGTCCAATTGGTTTGAAGGGGCGCCTGTCGCATAGGGTGACGGGTGGCAGCATGGCGGAGGAGCGACAGGCGGGCTGGCTTTGTCGCATTTTCCGAACTTTGGCCCCTTCTCTGGCAGGGGCTCCGAGAGGAAGTAGTCCTCCAGCTGTGCCAGCTCCTCTTGCAGTAGAGAGGTCATGACCTCCAAGTCGGAGGGCACCTGGTTGTCATTTTGGAGGGGTGAGGGGGGGAGGGAGGCGTTGGGAGGGGAGGGAGGGTTGGGGAGGTACGAGGAGAAATCAACTTCTTCTGTCATCCAGTCTGAGAAACCATCACCTATTGGGGGAAAAGAGAGAAAAGGTAAGGACTCATCACTGCGACTCATCAGCAAAAACAAAAACAAAAAGTTGACAAATGAGCGCGAGACGTCAAATAATGAACAGAATCGCAATCATGCAACGTTGCTGAAATTAGATGTTGCTGAAAAAATGTAAAAAAAAAATCAAAGCGATCGAAGGAAGTGATGGAAATAATTAGTGGTGGTAAAGTTGCGACATTGCCATAGATCCCACATAGCTAGTTTACTACTTACTGGTCTAGGGGAGGAATGTGCTGCAATGCCGTGCCCACCTGAAATGGGGAAAATAAAAAAGCATACTTCGAGCAACTCACCAATTAAGTGCTGACTCTCCTCTGACACCTCCCCCCTGCACCCCTGTGATTGGTTGAGGTTAGCCTGTGGGTGAGCGAGAGCGAGGGGGTCTGCCGGGCAGACACGAAGTGTCTTCCAGACAGGAGCCGATGCTGCGATCATTTTGCCTCTTGGTGTTTTGATTCAGTCCAAGTGTGAGCATGTGCTGTGAGCAGGCAGGGTCTGACAGATGAGGTGCCTCCGACTGCTGGACTGGATGGGCATAATGAAACCTAGATGGGAAACAGTTGGTGGGGGAGTCCGTTATGACGACGCCTTGACAAAACACACGTGCACCCTTTACCTGCAGTGATGGGCGAGCTGTGGATTTTGGCGGTTTCTGTGAGTGTGTCACTTGCACCGGCATTTGTAATCTAATGCTTTCTACATGAAGGCATGCACTGCATTGCAGAGGGGAAACTGATTTGATGAGAAATATCTAAAATCTTCTATTCTAGGAAAACAAATGACATTGAGTTGAACAACGTTTAAATGTTTTTTTTGTCTTGTATTCAGCCTTTCGAGTGAAGCAGAACATAAATTTACTAGTCCATAGTATCCGTGCACTAGTTTTTCATCTTTAACCTTTATTTTTAAGTACATACTTCAGCATCCCAGGGGAAATGCCCCCCATGTGACGGCAAGACGTGTGATCTAAACTATGACGTTGGCATGGAACCACTGTTGACGACCCCAATCAATTCTCCATGCTTTTTTAGAGTCCACAAAGCCAAGTAACTACTTAAGTTGACTCTCTGTAGTAACATTGTTTGGTTTATAAAAAAAAAAGATTAAAAACTTTTTTTTTGTGAAGAGGTTCACAATGGTTTCCAGAGAATAGCATACTTTTAACACTTAAACGTACAACTTTACATTTGTAAGGGTTTGCACCTTCAATTTCAAAATAAATGTTGCCAGGTTATCAACCAATAACCAACCTATTTTCTTCAATGGAGAAAAACTAAGTAGGACCACAACTATTTGTAACATTGATTTTACTGTACTCTAAACATTGAATACCTTTTAAAAAAAAGTACGTTAATAAACTATCAAGCGAGTAAGTAAACAACGCATCAAAATAAAAGTCCAAACAGAATCAAGGAAGTTCAACTTACTCCATTCTTGCGGGAAAAAGTAGGGCACTTCGGGTGCGTTGCAAAAGCAAAGCACGGCTTATCTTAACGTTCGGTGTTCTTCAAGATTTAAAGAGACATTTTGTCCATAGTATCCGTGCACTATTCAGAAGACTGGAAAGGCTGTTGCTTTGTTGTGAACTACTCGACGAATGAGGTAGTGTGGGTCGGCAGTGCGCCTCGTCTCATTCACACCCAGCAACCATCCGCGTCAGGGGGATGAGCTATGTTGTGGATCCCTCCGCCCCTCCTCTCCTCATCAAAACACCCCGCCTGGGTACCGCATCCCTGCCCTTACTTTGAACAATGGTAAGATGATATTAACTAAGACGCAAAGAGCGAGTGAACAGGCAGGCTGCCATAAACTATACAAAGAAGTCTGTATCCTAATAATGACGCGTTACACTACTAGATGACTTTGTTTTCTCGGACGCGTTTCAAAGATGCCAAAACGCTGCTGCTGCTGCTGCTGTTGTTGTTGTTGCTGTTGTTGTTGTTTTTGAAGGGAACTATTTGATTCATTCAGCGTGGAATCCCTGTGTGTGTTTTTTTCTATTGCATCTTTGTTGCATCAGTGGTCCAGGCAATAAGCTATTCGCTAGTCCAACGGAGTCTCTCGCTCTCTCATTGGCCGAGAGGGATACAGGTCTGCCGTGATTGGATGATAGTAGGCAAGGCAAAGCGTCGCTCTCCGAATGTGCACATGCTCCATGTAAACAGAGTATAGCAACAGTGCTTCACTTTCCAATGTTGGGAAGCAGGGACTTTTTTGTAACTAAACAAAAGAGCTGACAGTTGGCATACTATTTGCATGATATAATAATATATAATATAATGTAAATAATGTATAACATAATAATACATTAACGATATATAATAATGCTATCATATGATATGATATGACCTATTATATATTATAATATATATGCTTCAAAAGATATGGACAAAATATGACACTTTTTCTAAACCTAAATGTACACATAAAGTTACACATTGTCAACAATCTTCCAACAACACTATTGTTATTTCCCATGAATCCATTTTGAAGTATGTATATTTATATATTAAGTATATATATATATAGGGGCATATAATCTATACATATTTAGACCTATATGATATATATTTATATTCATAACATGTTTGTTGTGGTGATGATTGTATTGTCATGGATTCACATGTTTCCCAAGAAAGATCTGCTTAGCCAATGGGAAAAGTATGGCGCCGTGTTTGCAATAGGAAATGCACTGGTTGAACCCGCGTCTCTGTTCTGAGAGACGCGT
>OLKM01000614.1:80000-95610 GCA_900291075.1 Melanogrammus aeglefinus
AACACACGTCCATGTGGATTTCACGCCGGCTTTAAAACCGGCGCGCCATCCTCAGCCAGCCGTCAGCCATCCAGCACGACCACGAGCCCCCCCCCAGCAGACCGGGGTTATCTGGTATCAACACAGTAAATTAGAGGTGTCTGACTGGCTGCTGTATACCATCGCTTGTTATTCCCTCTCCGTCGGGACGTCACAACATCAGGAAAGATGAGTCCAAATGGCCCGAGGAATCACACTTACACCCAGGGGGCTCGTCTGTTAAACAGAAGAAGACTAATGTGGTGGTGACGGGCTGGGGGCCCAGAGTGGCATCAGATGGAGGCATAATCTCTTCCCAAGACAGCCTCCCCTTTCTAACCTGTAAAGAGACGCCGCTCCGCTTTAGCGCGGGTTTCCAAGGTGACACGTTTAAGTGTGGGTGATCAGGTTGGTGGATGGGTCTCCCAGGTGGGTGGTCTGTGTCATTAGGGGCTTCAGGTGATTTTGACAGACGGACCCGGTCCCAGCCGAGGGCCCCCAACACCCTCTGGCGCCCCTCTCACCTGAAGAGCACCTTCTGTGACGGTCTCGTTACGGCACCACCATGACAGGTTTATCACATCCGCCGCTGTTGTGGTCTTTTGAACATCGATGGGCCTTTCCTTCTCTTTATTCTTTGACACATAGATGGAGCAATAATTTAGTTGCTGTTTGATTTAGTAACAATAAAGAAATTTTCCACAGAGTTAAATTAACATTTTCATTGGGTATTTTAAATGTCTTATCCATTTCTCGATACACACTCTCAAAATGTATTTTAAGACTAATTCTAGGATAAAATGAAAGTAAACCATATAGAAGCATACTACAGGTATCTAATACAGATAGTGTCAGACAACATTGGCATTAACATTACGTTTTAGATGGTAATGAGTGAAATGAGAAAACCTCTCATGTTCAAGTCAGTCTGTTGTTTTGATATTTTTTATTGAGCTTGTGTATCAAATTTCCTGGTTCTGCCTGATTCCCTCAGGTGGTTTTCATATTTTTTTTGCAAATAATTTTCCTTCATGCCGTGAAATTAGACAACATGTCTCTTTTGTACTGCCTGATTTGTTTACTATCAAGGCTAATCCACTTGAAAGACTGCCTATTTTTTTCCCCTTTTTTATTGTTCATCCATAATAAGACACATTTGTTTGAAGAAATGCACACATTGCTAACAAACACATCACAACAAACACATCACGAATGAAAGCAGTTTTTCCTCATTAATGATGAAAAACCGCTCTCATTGGAGATGTGTTTGTTGGATAACCCCTAAACACACACACACGCAGTCTGCGTATGTAACACAATTCCCCCTTTGTTCTCTCTTAATTACTCTTTACTCAGGTACAGTTAAACACAACTTTACATAAGGGATTGTTAAGCCTTACGTCCACTAATGATGATTTAAAAATACTGGAAAGAAAGACAGTGGGAAAAAAAATAAACAAAATAAGTGATTCCGTTCGTGCCATGGTCGGCGGTCGGGATCATTTACTTACTCTTATCTTCTGACATATTTTTCGACTCCCTTAACATCTCCCATTAATATTAATACCACCTTCTGTTAGATCAGTGCTCACATTCAGGTCATAGTATTATTATTTATTTGCTATGAAGACCTAGGGGCTAATATCCATCTGTGTGGGGGTGTGTGTGTAAGTGTATGTGTGTGTGTGTGTGTGTGTGTGTGTGTGTGTGTGTGTGTGTGTGTGTGTGTGTGTGTGTGTGTGTGTGTGTGTGTGTGTGTGTGTGTGTGTTTGTTACAGTGTGTTTGTATGTGTGTGTGTGTGTGTGTGTGTGTGTTACAATGTCAGGGTATGTGTGTTTACATGTGTGTGTCACACATGTGTATGTGTGTATGTATGTGTAGACGTGGGTTGTTTGTAATTGTGCATGTGCTTATCTGAGAGAGTGCGTGCGTGTGTGTGTATAAACATGTGTGTGTGTGTATACGTGGGCATATCTGTGAGTAAACGTGTCAATGGGTTTGTTGGGGGGATGTTTGTGTGTCTGTTTCTACGTGTGTGTATGTGTGTGTGTGTGTGTCTGTGCGCATGTATACACGTGTGTAGGTAATGTTGTGTAATATATGTATGTGTTTGTGTGTGTCTATGTTTGTTTATGTGTGTGTGTGTGTGTGCGTGTGTATACGTGCGCGAATATACATGTGAGCGTCTTGATGTGTGTGAATGCATTCTTGTGTGTACGAACATACACAGGCGGCGAGAATTAACTCTCGCCCTGCTGCTCATCAATAATTCACCGGCTGTGAGACAGGGTGTCAGACACACACACACACCCACACTTGGACACACACACACATACACACACAACCCCCTTACAGCTCATTACTCTGCCAGCCTCCCAGGACCTGCTGTGACCTTGGCCAGTCTTCAAGGTCACACATCGTCCTCTCATGTTCAAACAGACCAACAGGAGAGGGAGCCCCACTACAGGCGAGTGTCAAGTGGGTGTCAGCAGGGGGCTGGTCGGGTTTGAACTGGATTCAAAGGGCGCTGGTGCTGCTCTGGGTTTGAAGTGAATGAAGAGATGTTGTAAGTGTTCACCTCATGGTTCAAACGTAATGGGGTCTAACCCTCACCTGTCACATGCTAAGTATGTTTCTGGGGTTCCGGCGCTCGTCTGTTTAATGTTGCAGTGATCGCTGCAATGAATTAAGCGCTGTGTTGCGTGGCTTGACAGCGCTTGTGTTCAGAGTTGACGTACACACACACACACACACACACACACAACACACACACAACACACACAAAAGGGAAATATGACATAGGGATTGTTTATCATACGATCACGCACACGTGTGTGTGTCTGTGTGTGTGTTTATAAACCAATAGAGACAAATGCATAATAATAAACATTTATTTAGGAGATGAGTGATGACAGTGTTACAATATGACTGTAAGTGTATATAAACTGTATATATTACATTTATTACAGGATGTTCTCTTATGCGTGCTATTTAAGATGCATGTTGTATATTCGTCTCAGGGAAGCATTATAAAAACTGTTTATATTATACTACTTTACAAAAAACAAATAGGACAATTAAAAAAAAGCTGTTTATAATGACCAATATGGCTGTATGTTTTTTCCAATAACTTCCGAAAACACAAAAAAATACAAATTGTATAAAAATTCTGAAAAGAAATATAAGCCATAAATACTGTGCTGCAAAATGCTGTTAACGCGAATTTGTTTCACTTTAAGCTGTATTACACTTTAAGTTGATTATAATGTCTAAGAGACATTTTAAGTATTCTAATAATAACAAGTATATAATAAAAAATAAAACAATAAAATAATAATAATAGGGATCGTTATATATTTTGGCATAACAAGCAGTGTGTCAGTTGTTAAGTTTCTCTCTCTTTATACGCACATCTCTCTCCCCGGTCGGCAAAGACCCCAGGATAAGTCTGCTCTTACAGCCCGCTAGGACGGGGCAGTCCTTTGACAACAGAGGCCTCTTTTAAACCAGAGACAATCAAGAAAGAAAGAATGAATCAATGAACTCTGAAGGGGCATTTTATTAACAATCAGAGCCCCACTCGATGCGTCCTCTTCCGACTCCCCACTGGGAAGCCAGCGATACCCCCAAATGTGATGGCACCCAATGCGCCGAAAACCACGGGGCCGCATCTCCCCCCCTCTCTCTCCCTCTCTCCCCCCCCCCTCTCTCTCTCTCTCTCTCACCGAGTTCACGCGTCTGCCGCCCCCCCCCCCGTCCTCTCTTATAATCCCCTGGCCGTCAATCAGCGAGGTCCCTCAGCTCATGAACTGCGTGTATCCCTCGGCCCCCGTTACTATGACGTCCATCCAGATGCGCATGGCCTCCGGGGACGGAGCCACCATGAAGTAGAGCCGATCGTGGGTCTTCACGCAGAAGGTCAGAGACGGGTTGGGGCTCTGGGGGAGGGGGTGGAGGATACAGTGTTTGATCGGTGATGAGTGAGAGCCGAGGAAATTAAGAGGCAAAAGCAACAAAGTCGGGAAACAAGCATCTGTTGCGCAGCAGGGGGGGGGGGGGGGGGTTACCTGGCTGATGTTTGTACTGTCTACATTAGACGGGCTCCCTGGACAGGTGCGAAAACATTTCATCCCTAATAATATCCTATAAATGGTATTATAAAGTATTATAAAAACCTATAAATCACTTCTTTTTTTTCCAAACTTCTGCCTCTGCTGCCAACGGCTCAATAATCCAACATTGTCTTACGCTGCTTTGAGATATCCTCTTATTTGAAATGCACCATCTCTTGAAATACATAAGAGACATTTATATTTATGTTTGAATGCAGCTATGAATAAAGCCATTATGAGGTTGGTAAGCGTCCTCCTCTGGCCTGGCAGGAGGCAGGGTTTAAGGTGTAGGGCTGTTACCTTGGTGGCGCTGCGGAGGTGATCGTAGTAGACCTCCTCGATGGCCTGGAAGTAGATGAGTCCTTTCAGCCTGCTCTCGTGCTTGTCTGGGGGGGGGGGGGGGGGTACGAGGGGAGAGAAGAGAGAGACGATACGGGGCTTTTATCACCCTATACGTTCTGATGCAACACCCACTCATACCCCGGCTCAGAGCCTGGTGTGGAGGTGTGGATTTAACAGCAGGATCAGACCCATGTTTTCAGGAGATGGTTGACCTTAAACTCGCCGGGGTGTGAAACAAATAACAACGGCTTTGCTAAATAAAAACAGGAAAAATCGTTAGAGAGTAAAGTGTTTTCTGATCTTTGGGTCCCGATGGCTCTTGGTTTGGGATCGGGAGAAATAGAAGAACTTACAGAGTTTGGGCCAACCGTGAAAAGGTCTTTCTCATGCCGTGGAATATCAATTTCATTATTTGTATTTAGTACGGACACGTATATATCATCCTGCCATTTACATAAAGCTCTGGTAAAATAACCCCAAAATAATAAAAACAGAAACAGGCTCGAGCAGCAGGATTTGAAATAACAATAAAAAAAAAATAATATCTGTGCTTATGCAGTTAACGGATTGATGCAAGATTATGAAATTATTAAACAACGTCGGAATTGAGTTTTGGACTGAATATCATTTGCTGTGGATCTTTTTTGGAAGGGGGTGAAGAAGGGTGAGGCGGGGGAGAAGAGGGAGACAGCGCTGGGGTGAGGTAGGTCCTGCTGTCTCACCCCCCTGCCGGAGGGAGATCTGTTGGGAGACACTTTCCCTGCACCCACGGGGCGAGCCCAGGTTAATTGGTGTGGGTGTCAGGCAGGACCATAAGGCTGTTATGTTTTCCCACGTGGAAAACAGTTTGGAGACGACCCTGACTCAGGTCTGTGTGTAAAGACACAAGGAAGGGACTTTTCTTTTTTTTTTTAATGTGAATACAAGGCTCAGATATCGCTATAAATAAAAACCCAAGGTTAGTAGTGTATCGGCATTTACGAGATATAATACTACGAAAAAAGAATATCCAGTATTTTCTCTATGGAACCGCGACTGAATTGAACTTCATGGGAAAAACAACTTTGAAGTTGAATGTCAATATCCAAGACCTAATTATTATCACGGCTACATCTCCGCTAACGGTTGATTATGACCGACCTCGTGTGTTATGGTGTGATCTGGATTTAGCCAGAGGTGTTTAAAAACAAGAAAACAATGGCTCAAGTTCGGAAAAAATGTTTTTGAATCCTAATGTCGTTCAAACAAACAGCACGCCACTGTTTTTTATCTCCTACGTCCGAGTGCAATTGAAGTGGCTCGCTGGAAAAAAAAAAAAAATAACAACCCCCCCCACAACATCCAGCGGAAATTAACAGCTACTTCTGACACTTTTGTCGCCCCCCCCCACTCTACATAAGGCCAAATTTGCTTAGTAATGAGATAAATGCTTTTGAAATGTTGAGTTTTGTTCTGTTAGTCACAAACACGCCAGGAGCTAGCCTTCTCCTCCCGTGGAGAGAAGGGGAAAAAAAAAAAAACACGCGTGGAGAAAGCATTGCATCCTATTTCATCACCATCATCACCATCATCTTCGTCAGGAGTGAGAGGGTGAAAAGGCTAAGCAAGTGTGAAGGGAAAGCGAAGGCTTTACGACAGCCCGGATCACGGAGGTACAAATTACCCAAGGATCCCCTCTCCCACTTTATATGATTAACGGCTGGAATATTCCCACTTCCTGTTGAGGGTGTCAGCGGTGAATGGCGTGCGCAGGGAATATCCATAAACAAGCGTCTCTATCAAACCACCGATAAGTCACAGCGGACGCACGTGGAAGACACGCAAACAAATTGGATTCTGGGAAATGTTTCTCTTGTGTTTCCTTAGGTGGATAACAAGCTTCTGGCCGTCCTTCAGCTGTCACGGTGTTGATGTGTGTGGGGGGGGGGGGTTCTGCATGTATTTAAAAATAAAGCCCAGGGAGGGGGGCCCCATCAGAGAGAGATCTGAAGTCGATATCTCGAGTGGTGTCCAAACTTTGCGTTCTCCCCACCGCCACGGTAACGAGTGATATTACGTGGGGGTATGCGTTGTTTAGTCTCGAGGGTTTGGTGGACGCGGCGTGGTAATGAGCCCGCTCTAATGACTGGGGCTTTTGCATTACAAAGGAACCAGGGAGTACAATCGGAGACGTTAAGAGTTTGTGCTTCAACATATCTCCTTTGATATAAAGGAAAATAAATGATAATGATATAACAGGCTGAGTGCGGGGCCTATAGGCCGGCCCGGGGGTCAGGCTGATCAAAACTGGGGAGTGTGCGGTTGTGTTCTGTTATGAAGCGGACCCACTACTACTACCAACGACTTCAAACTGACAGACTGGATCGACTGATATCTCGGGTTGTTACGTCCAAAACAGACAAATCAAAGCCGCGCAATATCAAGGCGGTTAACCCAAAAGGCGTATATCATTACTGTTACAATCTCTAAACCCAACGTAAAACCGAATCCAATTAGATCCTGGATTAAGATATTATAATTGTATATATCCCAGACGGAAAATTGGTTTTCACAGCAGAAGACTTACAGGGCAGTAAAAGTAATAAAAATATCAATAAATTAAAAACTTAAAAAATGTATGCGTATAAATATATCTCTATATATAATTAGATATATTAATCTACATATATGTGGATAAGATGAGCATCCTCACCAACATAGTAGGAGAAGTTCCTCTTGAGGCGGTCGAAGACGAACCAGCGCTTCTTCCACGACTTGATCTTGCCGCCCATCTTGACCAGGTGGCCCTTGCACATCTTCTCGGTGAGGATGACGAAGGGGCAGGTGTCCACGCTGTGGCCCGACGAGTCCACGTGGACCCGCAGGTCAAACTCCTCCTTCCGGTTGGGCAGGTAGCGCGTCATTGGCCGGGCCTCGGGGGAGGAATGATAACAACATCACCCTTCACAGCTGCGGCAGATTAATGGCTAATTTACAACCACCGTACAGGTGTGTGTGTACGATAAAAAAAAAAGAAGAAGATATTAATTAGACAGACCGGGTGTGTAACCATCGTTATTGGTTTAAGGAGGACGGTATTTGTTTGTCGAGAGTATTCGTACAACAGGAATTACAATTTATACGCACGATAAATCAAATAAATGAGGTGAATAATGAAGGGAATAAATCTGGTTGCATATGTCATATAATATGCCATTATAATTATTTATCATTTTGATGTCTCTGTCCATTCCCTTCATGTTTCTGCCTGTCCACCCCGCTCTGACTCGTACCCTGGCACCCACTTCTCCTCACACCTCTCGTGTCTCTCCTCGTCTCCTTCACTTTTAGTCTGTTGCATCTATTCTCCTCGTAGCATCTAGCTTACACTCGTACACCTCTATTCCTCTCCTTCTCCTTTCTATCTTGTTTTCTTTATGTTTTTTCTCATGTAGTCATTCATTCGCTTCAGTCTCTTTTCATCCATCACGTATGTTTATGTGTTGAATGTACCTTCTCTGTAAATACTTATTTCTTCTTTCTATCTCTATTTCTTTCTGTCTTTGGGTTTTCTTTAATAATAATAATATATTTAATTTGTAGAGCACTTTACATTCAGAAATCTCAAAGTGCTAGAGAGTTTAAGAGAGAGATACTTTGTATTTTTCTCTGTTTCTTTCTACCTTTGTTGTCGTCTTTCAGTCTCTTTTTATTTTTACATGTCGAACGTAATTTCTCTGTTAACGTTTCCTCCTTTCTATATTTCCTTGTTTTATAGACTGTTAGAATGAATATTATTTTTTTTTACACTTCTCACTCTCTTTCGCTCTTTATCTCTCTCTTCCCATCCCGTTGTCTCTCTCCCACTCTCTCTCTCTCTCTCTCTCTCTTTTCCACCCTCCCCCCTCTCTCTCTCCCCATCCCCCTCTCTCTGTTTCCCTCTCCCCATCCCCCAACCCCCCCCTCCTCCTCCTCCCTCCTCTCTCCTCCTCCTCCCCTCCTTCCCTCCTCCTCCCTCCCTGACCTGGAGAAGTGCTCTCTCTCAGCTCTTCATCCTCCTCCTCCACTGCCCCCTCCTCCACCTCCTTCTCCCTCTCACCCTCCTCCTCCTCCTCCTCCACCACCTCCTCCCCCTCCTCCACCTCCTCCCCCTCCTCCTCCTCCTCCTCCTCCTCTCCTCCTCCTCCTCCTCCACCTCCTCCTCCTCCTCCTCCTCCCTCCCTCCTCCTCCTCCCCTCCTCCTCCTCCTCCTCCTCCTCCTCCTCCTCCACCTCCTCCTCCTCCTCCTCCCCTCCTCCTACTCACCTGACCCTGCGGAGAAGTCTCTCTCCTCCTCAGCTCACCCTCCTCCTCCTCCACCAGCTCTCCTCCTCCTCCTTCTCCCTCTCCTCCTCCTCCTCCTCCTCCTCCTCCACACCCTCCCCCCTCCTCCACCCTCCCCTCCTCCTCCTTCTCCTCTCCTTCTTCCTCCTCCTCCTCCCTCCTCCTCTCCCTCCTCCTCCTCCTGCTCCTCCTCCTCCTCTCCTCCCTCCTCCCTCCTCCTCCTCCTCCTCCTCCTCTCCTGCCCTCCTCCTCCTCCTCCTCCTCCTCCTCCTCCTCCTCCTCCTCCTCCTCCTCCTCCTCCTCCTCCTCCTCCTCCTCCTCCTCCTGCTCCTCCTCCCCCCTCCTCCTCCTCCACTGACTGACCTGGGAGAAGTGCTTCTCTCTCAGCTTCACCTCCTCCTCCACCAGCCTCCTCCGGTGGGAGGCCTCGTCCAGGAGCCTCCGCTCCGCCTCCTCCCGGCGGCGGCGCTCCTCCTCCAGCATCTGCAGCCGGGCCTGCACCTCCCGCTCCTGGGGAGAAGGGGAGGAGAGGGGAGGGGGAGAGGGGAGAGGAGGGAGGGGAGGAGGGGAGCGGGAGGAGGGGGGGGGGTTGAGGATAGGAAGGGGAGGGGGAGGAGGAGAAGGGAGGAGTAGAGGGGAGAAGGTGGAGAGGAGGAGGGAGGAGTAGAGGGGGAGGCGAAAGAGGAAGGGGGGAGGCAGAGGATATAAAGAGGGAGGAGGAGGAAGAGGGGAGGGGAGGGGGAGTAGTAGAGAGGAAGGAGGAGGTGGGGGAGGGGAGGAGGAGGAGGAGCAAGGTGGGGAGGGAGAGGAAAGGGGAGGAGGTTGAAGATAGGAGGGGGAGGAGAGGAGGGGGAGACAGATGGAGAGAATGAAAGTAACATAGTAATTATAAGGGTGACGGTGGGGGGATGGATGGATGATAATGATAGTCAAATATTTTAATTCCTCACGTCAGGAGAGACACTGGGGGTTCAGTGGTGGAGCGCATGTGAGTCTACTGTCTATACACACGCGTCTTAGGGGTAGTGCTAGCCATGGTGAATGTCTGTATACATATGAGCGTCTTAGGGGTAGTGCTAGCCATGGTAAATGTCTATATACATATGAGCGTCTTAGGGGATCACGCAGAGTGTCTGTATATCTATTCCTCTGCCATAAGGTATCGCCGCCAGTCAAAACATTCCCTACTGTCTTGCAGATCCTTAAATAAACATTCAATTTGAAACGGCGTCATATTGAAATATTAAGTTGCCATTTTATGCTGGTTTGGTCTTTTTTTTTAGAGGCTGAGTTATGGGAGAATCCGTTTGAACCTTGAAATGCAGTTGGTCTTTGTTTGAGACGGGGAAGCGAGGACAGGGAACCGTTAGAGGTCTTTAGAGGACGTCCAAACCCCCTGACCTTGCCTTTGTAAACTGCTTTCCGTTTTGGGTTTGGTTTTGGAGCACGGCTGACGGCTCCACGTTGAACAGCCTTTCCATTTGGCTTTAGTAAGCAGAGGACCTGGAGAGAGAGCGGTCTAATGAACCCCCCCCCCCCCCCCCCAACACACCAAGTGGTGTAGGGGTCACGTTCTGCTTTAACGGGGAGAAGGGAAAGGAGCATCCACTCCGTCCATTAGTTATCTACCGTCTGCGTTGGGCCAGGTGTGATCTGGGTAGTAGTCCGACTTAGTTGTAGCAAAACTTCTTCTGGGGGGGACGGGGACGGGGGCCGGGGGATGCGGGGGGACGGGGGACGCGCACGGACAAGGGCGACCGCACAAAGCTGGTCCCTCTTTCAGCCCTGGAAACCAGAACTGAAAGGGGCGGAGTAATGCCTTGTTTACAGCTTTGTCTAATAACTCATTTGTGTGAGTTGGTAAGCTTTGTAAGCACTGGAGGATTTATACTGTGGCCACACTGCACGGTGTTGGTTTAATCCTTTGCAGGAACTTCCTAACTGTTTATTTTCTGCTGGCCTGAGTTTGTGTTCGCTGTTAATAGCCAATTACACGCTTACAGATGTTTGCTTCCAGCAAACAAAAGTAAATAATGAGCAAAAGAAAGTGAAACACCCCTTTCACCCAGATCTGAGCTTGTTTGCTACCTCACTTAAGATGAATCAAAAAACACACCTCAGACTTCAGATGTATCTAAAGTCTGAAGTGTGAAACTAGGCCAGGTGGGGCAGGTTGCTAGGAGACTCACGCGGTTCTCCACCAGTCGGGCTTTCTCCTGCTGTGCCTCCTTCAGCATCTTCTCCATCTCCTCGATGCGCTGGGCCTCCTGCCCGCTGGCACTGCACCGCAGAGGACACAAGAGCCTCTGTCAACACACACACACACACACAGCCAGGCCCAGAGAGCAGACGACCACACACTCCACTAAGCAGTAACAGCTGTAGTGGTGGTAATAAGTACTAAGCCTATTTAAAGCACCGTATTTAAAAAAGAAGGGGATTCAATTATGTTGGCTGTCTGAAGTGGGCGGAGCTTCACGTCTCACTGGTGTACAACCTCGAGATCAACTCCGCTTCAGGAAACCCGGGGAAAACTGAGAGGCGGTTGGCATGGCAACAGGCAGTGAGCGGCAGTAGTCAAGGGAACAGACACATATAACAAAACATGTTGTCAAGGAGGAGTAAAAGACACGGTGGTGACCCGTCTCGACGAGGCATGGGGGCAGACTTGAGTGTTGCCATGGAAACAGCGGCAGTCTCTCTCACCTTTCTGGCGAACAGGCGCAGTTGCCGGCGGAGACGCTGGTCTCTGTGCTGTCGGAGCTCTCCAGGCTCAGCGTGTCGTACGCCTGGTTGCCACTAGGTGGCGCATGGTGGTGCAGGAAGGAGTGGTGCACGGTGGGAGATGGACCTGAGGTGGTAGAAAGACAGCCCACGTACGTATTTAGACGGATCATAGACTGACGCTATAGCACTTCCTACTGGTGACGGGTGGTCATGGCAACGCTGTGAGACACTTGTTTACACCTGCAGTTTGGCAACGCATGAAGTAGGTCTACCATACACACTTGTATATGTTGTTTTTTTTTTTAAATAAAATTACATTTTATAATTTTCATAAAATTTCCCCCTCGCTGGACATTTTTCCACTTGGGGTTTCATAAGGTAAAGATAAGTTACAGAAGATGTTCTTTATTAATATCCCAGAGGGGATAATCAGGTTTCAGGAACACACTGTTGAAAGGTTGCATTCTGGGTGAGTGAACAGTACAGGAGAAGAGTGTCTGGGGTATTACCTTTGCACTGCAGAGAATACTGTTTCCTAGACTCTGTGTCGGAAGAATGTGACAGCTCTTTGAGCAGCAGCTGTAGATCCTGATAGTGAGGAGCACAGGAGACAACGGTCATAAGCCAACGATCCACTGAACATGGTGTTCGGGTTCGCCCCTCTATACATGATGTTTCCTCCCCGTCCCCCCTCACCCTGGTGGACGCGTTCTTCTCGTGGGAGAACCCATTGGCTTGTGGAAGGGGCGTGGCAGTGCTGGGCTGGGAGCACGACTGTCTCTGTCCACAGCCGTCTCCGTCTGGTCTGGGCTGGAGAACCAGACGGGAGGAGCTCACGGTTACAGTCTGTCTGTCTGTCTGTTAGTGCCTCTGCCCGTCGACCATTCCGTCTAGAGGTCTGTCAGTTTATGTGTCTGTCTGTCCATCTGTCCAAATCTCGTGCATCCTAGCCTTCTTTCTGTCCACCAGTCAGACTTTATGTCTCTCCGTCCACCAGTCTCTATTTCTGTATTTTAAGACAGTCAGACATTAAGACATGTGTATATATGTCTATCTGTCTGTTTGGCAGTGAGTATCTATTCCTTTTTGGCAGGTCTTCAGTTTGTGTCTGTCTTTCAGTCTATCAGTTTGTGTGTGTCTGCCTGTCTCTACTTTTGTCTGTCTGACAGTCTGTCTGCCTGCCTGTCTGTCCATCCCAGCCTTCTGTCTGTCCATCAGTCAGTCTCTGTGTCTTTTTGGCACTCCTTCAGTATGTGTCTGTACGTCAGTCTCCAAGTCCGTCTGTCAATCAATTTGTTTTCTCAACACCATTGATGATGTGTCTTCTCCATGTATGACCACATGTTTGCTTCTGCAACATGTATTGATTGGTAAATCAATACATAAGTCTGAGTGTGAGCAGAATGCGGCTCGCTGTTTTAACCCAGTGTTGAGCATAACGTGTTTTTACAATGTGCTTTATAGCGCAAGTCCATGGCGTGTGTTACTAGGGAGAGTTGTTGTTGTTACATCTTCTTAGTCCTCCAGAGGGCGATGTACTCTTAAAATATTCATCACAGTCGGCTGCCTCGAAGGTATGACTTTAATATTAGGGGGCGCTGTGCAAGTGAAACTGCTCCTGACCAGGCCGTTGGTCCAGGATGCTTTTCTGAATGCCATTGCTAATACTTGTACTAATACCAATAATAATACTTAATAAAAACGTATACCAGTACTTATACTAATACCATACCAGTTTTTGGGGATGTCATGAGAAGTGTTGAGAAGTTGACAAGTATAAAACGAATATTCCATTTTGA
Source organism: Melanogrammus aeglefinus (assembly GCA_900291075.1). Classification (NCBI taxonomy): domain Eukaryota; kingdom Metazoa; phylum Chordata; class Actinopteri; order Gadiformes; family Gadidae; genus Melanogrammus; species Melanogrammus aeglefinus. Next base: position 93,302 of record OLKM01000614.1, read on the forward strand.
TTATATGCATAAACACAGTCATTCTCAGATTTCGGCATATTGCACAGTGTGATCTCAAAGTCCTGTGAACACAAAGTCGGCAACAATGACCCACAGAAGAAAAACACTCAATGTCAACCATTCCGCTGCACTGTGACACAACATGAGGTGGTCTGAGGGTGATAAGAGAGAAAGCAGAATCAAAGCAGAAAGAGAGAGAGAGCGATAGAGAGAGAGAGCTTGAGCGAAGAGAGAAAGAGAGAAAGAAATTGAAGGGCTTTACCTGCCCCTGCCTGCGGGAGGAAAAGGACTTGGCAGGCAGCGGGGGAGGGCAGGCCTGCTGCTGCTCCCCAGCGGCCATGATGTCCTGGTACCAGCGCTCCAGGTTCATAGCAGGCAGCGCCCCCCGGTGCAGCTGGTGGCTCTGCAGCCCCGAGAAGAACCCCAAGGAGGGGAGGATAGGATCGTGGAAGGAGCAGCACGGGGGGGGAAGATGGAGGAGGTAGAGAGATGGTGCCAGAGTCATAAAGAGATCAGAGCAGCATCATGCATCACCTTCCGATATTGTGATAGACATGGGACTGAAAATGGGGGAGGCTGCGATCACCGGAGCATTTCTGACATCTATAGAGTCTGCGTGGTAAATGATTAGTGTCTTTGGGTGAATAAATGGGCCCGCCATGGGAGGAGATTTGCATTGGATAAGATAATAACCGCTTCCCAACTTTTGCTTTATGCCCCTGCCCAGAAAATCTAACACTAGTTAATAATAACTGTTTGGTTATTTGGCTTATGCTCTTCTCTTTCATACATAGTGACTCCCAGTGAATGGGTAGATACGGGTCATTAAAGAACAGGCAGGGCTCTGTAGCATGTTATGTGTGTTATCTGTGAAGCTCCTTGTTACGCCACATGGCTGCACTGTGGTGTCTTATGGGGGATCGTGTGGTTGCAGCCTCCGAAGCTCAGATTGCAGCATAGATGGAGAACGGGTATCAACAGCATTAAAGGGAATCAATACCTTTTGAATTGAACCCACAGAATTTTTGGAAAAAACGACTTGGGAGAAAAGGGAGGGGCTCAGACCTGGAGAGAGAAGATGGGAGGAGGAGGAGGAGGAGGAGGAGGACATGCAGATGATCTGCAGGAGAAGTGAGGCGCAGTGGGGGCGAGCTGGAATGACTGGAAAGAGGAGGAAGAGGAGGAGGAGGAGGGACAGCGGTCCACCCTCTGCATCCCGAAGATCTGGCTCAGCTGGTTGACCGTGATGTACTCCTTCACACACGCACACACACACACACACACACACACACACACACACACACACCCCCACACACACACACACACAAACATACAAGTACGCAAAAACACGTACACACACACACATACATATGTTCGCACACATATCCAAACAAATGCACGTGTGTATATACAGATACACACACACACACAAAAGTACACACAAACACACACAGACAGACTCTTATTTATTATACAAGCAGATAGCAGAAAGGAGGAGAAATATAAATAAAGTATATCTGCACAAGAGTAACCAAACCCTTCAGACCAAACCGCGGGGGTGGCATCAAACGACATCTCTGATTGGCTGAAAATGTGTGCTTTATTGGTTACATAATTTCAGCCAATCACGTGTGTTTAAGCAGATATTGTGCATTCACTGAGGTTTGATTTTAGTGTTAAGTGTACTGGGACGGATAAAAAGACAGAGAGGAAGAGGGAGGAGAGAGAGAGAGAGAGAGAGAGAGAGAGAGAGAGAGAGAGAGAGAGAGAGAGAGAGAGAGAGAGAGAGAGAGAGACAGAGACGAGAGAGAGAGACACAGAGCGAGAGAGAGAGACACAGAGCGAGAGAGAGAGGAGAGTGAACGAGTGAAATAAAGAAAGACTGGGGAAGGAGCGAGAGCGTGGGGGGGGGGGGGGTGAGGAGAATGAGGGAAGGAGGAGAGGAGAGAGAAAAACAAGAGAGGAAGGAGCGAGGGTGACAGTGGGGGGTTTCTACCTCGCTGGACAGGGCGGGGGAGGCGGCCAGGGAGAGACAGTGGAGGGTAGCGGTGGTGGAGGAGGAGGAGGAGTGGGCCGTCAGAGCGCTCCCGTACATCTTATAGACGTCAGACAGCTTGAGGTACTCCTGCACCCACGGACAACACATCCGGAAGGAAAGAGAGGAAGGAGCCGCAAAGAGCAAAGAGTAAAAGGGAGTGCTGGGTAAGAGAACAACAGTGCGAGCACAGCAAAGGGTCCGCCGAGACCACCACCACGCTCTCAGCCCCTGAATCGCTGTGTCTCCAGCACGGGGACACAGCTCGCCATGC
>OLKM01000614.1:103120-118407 GCA_900291075.1 Melanogrammus aeglefinus
ACTCCAGTCTCTGGCGCTCCTGCAGAGCAGAGGGAACCAAGGGGTGGGGGGGGGGGGGGGTTAGTGGGGCGACACGGGCCGGGGTTTTGGGTCGACAGGAGGCATCGCATTCAGGGGACTTTTGACTTTTGACTTTGGGGTACTCAGCTAGGAGGAGCCGGGGGTTCGTCCACCCGCTCTACCTCCTGATCTACTGTGGCGCGCATAGAGCAGGGGATACAGGGGGGTTGGTGGCTAGACACGGGCCGGGCCCGTATCCCGAGGAGGAATTGCATGAAGGCATGAAGGAATCAAGGCGCCTCACCACCTAGCCTCCTACGCTTCCCATTGAATTCAGGAATCGTGGACAGTCCTGTGCCACCTTATTACCTATATATTTGCCATCTATTTAGGAGGCATTCTCGCAATTGAGACGCAGCAATGGTGTTGGCACGTCATGCGGCTCGTGTTGCCGGGTGGCGGGCGCCCTTGGCTGACATTGTTCTGTTTGGGCAGCTGTCGAGGGCTGGCGGTGGACGGCCCCTGCAACCCGATAGCAGAAGGCACACAGCGGCTGGAATAGTTTTCTCTCTCTCTCGCCGCGAGGAGGGTCCGGAGCAGACTACACACGTACAGGGACGTTATACAGTCGGGTCGGGGGACAAGATCATATTTTACGTCTAGATTCTCCAGAATCCAGCGCACAGAGGATCTGTTACGCTACTCTTGCAGTGTTTGACTTTAACCGTGTGAGCCTGCTGGGTCACGGTGTATAGCACTCAGACGAGGTGGAATAGCTCCATTTGTACGAACTGAAACAATACGTTGTTCAGTTCAGAAATCTTGCACCAAAGCACTGTGCTGACAAGACAGTTTGCCTCTCTGTTATCTTTCCCTCCCTTGCCGGTAGTCAGAACATCTCATTCACATTCAGTTCACAGCCAGAATGTTTCCCCATTCCTGGCATTTTTCAAAGAGGATTTCACTTGCTACAGTATTGTCCTGTCCTCAATCGTCCAGTCTTTGGTCCGAGACCACACTGTCATTTGAAAGTATCCAGTCCTGCAAAGTATGTTTTACGATTAAACTTATAGTTTCAGTGTCATAATTCACTTCAACCTCCTTCATTGGAGAGAGAGCGGAGAGACCATCCTAATTGTCCTGGGAACCTAGGAACCTACATGGTGTATATTTGAGTCCGCTGTGTGATGTAAACACGTGGTTATGCTTCATTAAAGCAGGGTTAAGATCACAAAGCCCCTTGGCTGAGGGGTTGAGGACGGCTGCATCCGTTGACTCACTCTCCAGCACACAGCAGTGGATGCTGTGGAATGTCAGTCATCCACTGTTAAAATAACCGCGCTTACTTTCATCACGAGGAAACTGTGACAGCTGTTTGGTTCTGGTGGTAATACCTTGTTAAAAAAACAACTAACAATTCACTGGGGATAGTGACAATACCGTGAGCTCCGATAGCGTATCAACAACAATGTCAATTAGTAGATGTACGATAAACACAATAGAATTCTTTACCAAGGAACCCAAAGTAATTCTTAAAGGCTAGCAACTCCAGTCCTATTGTTCAAACAGGAAGTTTGAACAGAAGAAGTCAACTTCAGTGAACTAAAAATATGCGTCTATTAGACCTTGATTTAAATAGCGTGTTAAGAATAATTTTTTTATCCTCAATTGATGCTGTTCGGTGTCACAGCACCAATGCAACAGCGAGTCAACACCCATGACAACAACCAAAACAACAAAAGTGGTGCAGCAAAAAATGACTGCGGTAACGCAGTAGTCAGTCAAGTCAATTCTTCCTAACCAGCGCACTGATCACCCAATCACGACGTCCAAGCTCTGACGCCAACCTCTGCCTGGAGAGGAGAGGCCACACCAGCCTGCAGAAACCTCCCGCTCAGACACAAGCGAGTGTCGTCACTCCACTCGTATTTATTACCGGAATCCATTTGGTCACTGAAATAGCCTGTGTGCATGGAAAGCCAGGAATTCCTCCCCCCCCCCCCCCCTCCACCAACCCCACACCCCCTCCCCCTGCAGCTGTCAAATGCCGGCTGGGTTGTGGGTTGCGGGGAGGGTGGGGGTCACGTGCACGGCTGGAGGGGAGCTGTGGTAGGCAGATTGGTTGGTAGTAGCGAGATTCAGCACGGATTATAAAATCCACACGACTTCCGTGAGAAGGAAGTCCAAGAAGCGAAGGAGGCGGCTTCAGTTCCACTCGACGGGAAGGTAAATATAGCGTAGTGCGGTCGGTGAGCGGACCACACCCGCTGCTCTTCGGATTCCTCCGAGCGGGCTGCGTCAAGGGAATACACACCATGCTGTCACTCAGGGCTAGCGTTGGCTAACCGGTGCCAGTAATCCCCCTGGAAGCTCTGCTGGAGGATGCACCCTACCCCAATGCAGATATTCGATGATGTCTGCCATTGTTGATGCTATACTTGTCCCACTTCAGACTGGTACAAAGCTGGACCTTACAGGGGGCCACTGGCACCCCAGATCTGCCATGAGGGGTCTGCATTAGGAACCTCACCTGCTTCTCCATCTCCTGCTCGCGGAGGCGCTCCTCCCGCTGCCAGCGGTGGTACTCCAGCAGCTCGTCCTCGTTGTCGCTGATCTCCGAGATGCTGTTCTTCCGCTCTCTGGTGCGGGGCCTCACGGGGCCGGAGGAGGGGTCCCTGGTGCTGCCGGACCCGGGCCCCCCCGCCGCAGCGGTCCCGTGGGACCCTTTCCTCTGCCTCCCGGGGCTGGTGAGGGGCGAGGACCCGGAGAGAGACACCGAGGAGCCCTGGATCCCGGGACAGGAGCCGGAGTTGGTCCTCAGGTGGCCCCGGGGCGGCTCGCGGACCATCCCGCCGTGGGGGGCCTGGCTCTGGGGCTGGGCCTTGCGTTGGCCGCGGGGGCTCTCGGAGGCAGCTCTGCTGGCGGCAGAGGGGTGTGAAGTCAGAGAGGAGGACGAGCCCTGGAGGAAGCCAGCTGTTGTGCTCCGGGACATGAAGGAGCTGTGGGGCAGCAGCTCTCTCTGGCCGCCGCCCCCTCCCCCCTCCGGAGTCCTTTGTTTCTGGGGGGCGACGTCGTCTTTGCGGGGGCGGAGCTGGCCCTGATCCCGCACGGGACTGGGCGGCCGGTTGTGCAGGGAGGGGCCCAGGACTCTGGGGCGGGCCGGCGGGGCCGGGGAGCCCCGTGGGGTGGGTCTCTGCGGGGCCGTGGGGGACGGACTGGGGCTGGGGCCTACGGAGACGTCCGCTCGGCTGCCACGGAGGGACCGGGGGCTCTCGGCGACCCGGGGCCCCCCCCCGGAGCCGTTGCTGGGGGCCGCGGGAGGGGGGGCCCGCGGGCGTGGCACCGGGACGGGTTTGGCCCCCGGGGAGCAGGGGGGTCGCGTGGGGGCCGTCAGTCTGCTGCTCAGGTTCTGTCCGGGACCGGACGATGATGAGGAGCAGGGGGAGGGGCAGTCGTAGTCACTGAACCCCAGAGGGTCCTGGAGCTGGGGGTCCGCGTGGATCATGGTGCTGTGGCCTGGGTTATCCTGGTGGTCAGCCGGACCTGGAATACCACCGCCGTTGGGAACGTTGCTAAAGTCTGCGAGGGAGATCATGGGAACTGTCTCATTAAAAGGGAATAAATACAGACAATACACATATACATGTTTGTGTGTGTGCACCTAGACACACACACACACACACACACACACACACCTAGACACACTCTCATACAAACCTAGACACACATACCCAGACACAAACACCTAGACACAAACACACACACCTAGACGCAAACACACACACACACATAGACAGACAGACAGACAGACAGACAGACAGACAGACAGACAGACAGACAGACAGACAGACAGACAGACAGACAGACAGACAGCACAGACAGACAGCACAGCACAGACAGCACAGACACAGCACGCACGCACACGCACACACACACACACACACACACACCACACACACACACACACACACACACACACACACACACACACACACACACACACACACACACACACACACACACACACACACACACACACACACACACACACTACATTCATGTGATCATGTAGTTAACAGACAGAGGCTAATGTAGCCCATAGGAAGGCTAGGATGTGTTGTTCCTTAGTGTGGTAATCCTATAGGGATCTGGAGCGGCTAAATATAAAATCTACAGCTACATGCTTCAATTAGACCGCGTGCAATCTGGGCCTTAGGCAGGAAAAGTGTGGGCAGGAACACACACACAGCAGAGAGAGAGCAGGCGTGGCTGCTCATAGTGTAGGTCAACCACGACGGGTTGGACCGCTATAAGGTCAGGGCAGAATGGGTCTGATATAGACTCAGCAGCAAGGTAAAGAGCAAGGAAGGAAGCTAATGCTCCAGTCAACAGGGCAGAAAAATAACCTAACATAATAGAAGGAACCGCTTGTGTTTCAAAGCCAGTGAATCAGAAGAAGAGGAGTCTGACGGTTTTATATAGCCACTGATCCAATCAATTCTCTTTTTATTGGGGTCAGACCCTGGGTGCCGAGTAATGATTGAATAAACCAGGTTACTGATAATGGAGGAGGCTTGTACAAATGATATCTTTGTACCATTGTTGCTCCTGCATTGGAGGCTGGGGACCGAGAACTACTGCATAAGTTCAAAATAAAAAATAAACAATGACATGACACATGCATTACATGTGAAAACATTAGCATTACATTTTCAAATAAGATAACCTGGGGGTTTATTTTATTAATTAAAATGTAAGCTATATGTTGAAATGTTGAAATAAGATAACCTGGTTGGTCTATAAGTGTTATGACGTGTTCACCTGCTCGATGAGTTCTGCTGGCGTTCATACTCTTCATCCTGAGGGCTTCCTCCGGGTGGTTGAAACGGAAAAAGGCAGACTGGCCGAAGCACAGCATGCACCCTGTCAGTGAAGAGGACCATGGGGGCCGTTAGCAACATGTTGCCGTAAGCCAGGGCTAACGTCCACAATGAGGTGTAGAAAAAACAACAGAGATGGTGGAACATAGGAGGTTAGGATTGGTGAATAACTTGAAAAATATATACCTTTAGATTCATGCTTAATGTGTTTATGATGTCAGACCACATTACAACAATTCTTCTTACATAATACTGTATATTAGATTAGGGATGAAACTGAATTGTAATAATACAATTGACTGACTATTCCAATATGTCAAATTTGTTTTTATTTAATGCCTAATTATTTTCAGCACCCTATGGATCTGTGAAACAATATTACAATTTATGATGAAAAATATGGTTGCATGCTGTAGAGGCCCATTGTAATGTGACGGGGCCTTCTGGCAGAAATACCTTTTAGCAAAATGTGTACTTCCATGTTACAGTAAGTGTGAGGGAGTAAGTGAAGCGTAGAAAGAAATGAAATATGCGCAAAAGTGACTAATCTAATCTCATAAGGTTCCTTGTGTCCCTAAATGTGTCAACACATTCAACACAGTTTCATCGTGGGAATTTCACTCGCGTGCATATCACTTCAATGCACCTCGTTACTGTACAAACAATCACATTAACAGAGATAACAACTCACCCCAGCGTGGATTAACTCCCTGTCCTTACCGACGCAAAGTTGAAACCCCCCATAGGGAACAACATACAACAAAGACAACACCTTGAACAACAACAAGTGGCTGCTAGCAGTAGGTCCTTAAAGTGCAGCAGTCATATAGCAGCTGACCCCCCCGGCTTCACGCGCTGGAGGCTAACTCTGTCTTGAGGGGCATTATGGCTGTGGGCTTTGGGCTGGAGTCCTGTGTCATGCGCAGTGAGGGAGTAGCGTGGGGGGGGGGGTGGGTGGTAGGGAGGGAGTAGGGTGGACGGAGTAGGGTGGAGGGTGGGTCTCTTTGGTTGTGCTGTAAATAGTGGCCTAGGTTCAAGCTCACAAGTGTGTATACTTTGGTAACTGTCCATGGGTTTGACGTGAGCTTTGTTTTAGGCCAGGACGACCTCAAACGAGTAACACTGCAGATCTTTGTCTTTCACTGACGTTTAGTAAAATAACAATATTTTTGATTGGATACTGTTTATTTTTTTGGGTGAATTATAGTCTCTGGACCCAATAGTCTTTAAATGAATCATCAAAGAAAAGTTGGGTTTTGGTATGTTTATATTTCTTTCCCAAGTCCCTGGTGGGCTTTTGTTTATATATTTGAGGATACATTCTAGTTATTGTAATAGAGAGGAAAAAAGACAGGGGACCACATTTCCATTTTGACTCAAACACGACAACAGAAAAAAAGAACGAAAAAAAAAATGGAGAAAGAAAGATCTGAAAAATCTGAGAAACTAAGGAAGAAAGAAAGGAAGAAACAACAAGAGAAGGAGGGAGGAAGCAAGGAATGAATAATACGAAGGAAGGAGGGACAGACAGACAGACGAACAGACAGATAAATATATGGACGGACCGACAGACAAACGGACAGACAGACAGACAGACAGACAGACAGACAGACAGACAGACAGACAGACAGACAGACAGACAGACAGACAGACAGACAGACAGACAGACAGACAGACAGACAGACAGACAGACAGCAGACAGACAGACAGACAGACAGACAGACAGACAGACAGACAGACAGACAGACAGACAGACAGACAGACAGACAGACAGACAGACAGACAGACAGACAGACAGACAGACAGACAGACAGACAGACAGACAGACAGGACAGACAGACAGACAGACAGACAGACAGACAGACAGACAGACAGACAGACAGACAGACAGACAGACAGACAGACAGACAGACAGACAGACAGACAGACAGTCAGTCAGACAGACAGACAGTCAGACAGACAGACAGATAGACACACAGACAGACGGCCCACGGGCTGCTCTACCGCTCTGTGCTACCTTGGGTGAGGCGCGTGGGCCTGCTGACGGCCAGGCCGTCCACAGAGCACTGGTTCCCACAGGGGTACAGGGTGAGGCAGCCCGCCTGGTGCTGGATGTAGCAGTGCTGGGGGGCCACGCCCGCGCCCTGCAGGGGGATGTCTGCCTCCTCGCCGCCCAGCGTGGTCCTCCCTGACGCGGCCACACAGCACAGGGAAGACGCATGAAGACAGACGCGGGACATCCCCCCGGACGCCTCTGATTGGGTATCGCAGGGAGGTTAAAACCTGAACCCTGCAGCAATAAACTCATCACCATGTTGTTTCCTCCTGTTTACTGTTGTTTATACACCTGTGCGCCCCTGTTTAGTGTCTATATGTTTATATGTGTACTGAGGTTGGGTTGAAGTGGATTCAGAGCCCAGCCGAGCCCTTCTGTATTGAAAGAGATCGTCCCCCCCGCCCTGAATGTATTGAAATAAAGTTTTGTGCATCTTGTATCTTGCCACGCTCTGATTAAACGTGTAGAGCTCACTGTTGCTGGGGTGAGTCACCAATCAGCTATCGAATGGATGAACCAATCAGAGGATTTGCATGATGGGACTTTGAAGGTGTGTTTACAGTGTTTAGGAGATGAAGTCAATGTGACGCAAAAATGGAATCATTCGATGGCCTCAAGTCAATTCATGTGAGATACGATAATAATTTCTCTTAGTCAATTAATAATCGTGCCTTAAAGAGAGAGGGAACGGGAGAGATACAAAGAGAAACACACATACAAGAGAGAGAGAGAGAGAGAGAGAGAGAGAGAGAGAGAGAGAGAGAGAGAGAGAGAGAGAGAGAGAGAGAGAGAGAGAGAAGAGAGAGAGAGAGAGAGAGAGAGAGAGAGAGAGAGAGAGAGAGAGAGAGAGAGAGAGAGAGAGAGAGAGAGAGAGAGAGAGAGAGAGAGAGAGAGAGAGGAGCCAATAAAGGCTTACCTTCGAGCAGGGGCAGCAGGGTGATGGCTACACTCAGGCGTCCACTTCCCAAACTGACCAAGTGGGGGCGCTCTGCCTGGACCTTCAGGGACTTTCCTGTGTCAAACACGTCTAGAGGAGTACCCTGTAAACACACACATTGCAATCCTCATCCCCCTCTGCTCCCACACACTTTCTGCTCGACCATTTCCACTTTTAAAAGCTCCACCATAGAGCACATTATACACAGAAAGCTTTGACCACACACAACCAAACCTAAGCCATCCAGAACTGGCAAACATATTCTCAATAATGGAAACAGTACAGTCAACGTGCATTGCTTTATTGAGCCTTGTACTGAGAATCCTGGTACATTAAAACAGGGAAAGGGTCAAAAAGTGTCCCAGAGGAGGGCAGCAGAGAGACCAGGCAGGACTCACCTGTATGACCTGGTGGGTCTGTCGGGGTCCGCGCTCCCCTCCAGTAGTCCTGCTGGCGTGCTCCATGTCAGCGGGCGTATCTGGGCTTGTATTGGACGCGACACTCGACTCCTGGAGAAGACAGGCAGTGGAAACATGTCAGGTCCAACCGCTGCTGGGGGAATAGTCGTACTACGGTAGCGGTGCAATTAGCACACTGCTCTCTTTTCAGAGCTGTCCCACTTACACAAGCACGTGACGTTCACTCCCTCTGAAGGAAAACGAAACGCGTCCCTCCATATCGCCCGGAGAGCCACAAGTTGCCTCTGGTCTGTGATTTATCTTTTTAAAGGGTTGCCCAAAAAAAAGTGTCGAAAAGGTCTCCCTGAATCTCTGACGCCATCTCCTGACAAAACATCGGCAGCTATCCGAACGCTAGCAGGCATTGCGGGCCAACGGCTTCCTTGTTATGCTGTGCTCACTGTGTCTAATGTGCTCTTGATGTTGGAGTTATTGAGCGTGTGTTGTGGTGCATGTGTGCTGCAGGTGGAGAGGAGACGCTGGTTCATCGCCAATAACTGACTGTGATTCTCCATGACTCATAACAGAATCTCCCGGAGACAAACTCGACATTCACAGCAGACAGATGCTGTTGATAACATCCAGATGTCCACACATGCCCGCTGAAACCCACAGAAGGAAGAAGCAACCCAAAGATGAGATAACCAATTTACCTGCCTCTGTCCCTGTCTGTATCTCTTCCACAAATGAAGGCACAGGTGAACAAACACACTCTTTTCTGGACAAACAGACACATCTGTCTGTCTGTCTGTCTGTCTGTCTGTCTGTCTGTCTGTCTGTCTGTCTGTCTGTCTGTCTGTCTGTCTGTCTGTCTGTCTGTCTGTCTGTCTGTCTGTCTGTCTGTCTGTCTGTCTGTCTGTCTGTCTGTCTGTCTGTCTGTCTGTCTGTCTGTCTGTCTGTCTGTCGATGATACCTAAGTTTAGACACTGTAGAAACTGTCTTGACAGTAGCATTATTTGGATTTGATCAATAGACAGACAAACTAAATCCCCCATTACGCCAAAAAGCTTGATGTTTAGCTGGATATTTAACAGATTATCTTATTGAAAAACATTACAAGCCGAACCGTACTTATGTGGGAATTTGACTGAATTCAGGGGTTTGATTGGTCATATTCACATACCCCTATGCTTGCAAAGTAAAATGACGAGTTTCATCTGTTGTTCTCCAAGTAGTAAACCAATAGTCCTCTTTTAGTTCTCACTGATGACATCACAGCTCTGTCTCGCCCACCTCATCGAGCCCCGGCTATTCTGGAAGCCCATTGGTCAGTGTGGAACACCGGGTGCTGTCCCTGCTCCCAGTGATGTCACCCCAGGGTGAGGCAGCCGGTGGATGACTAGGCCGTACAATTGTACCCAGTGTGCGTGCGTGTGTGTGTGTGTGTGTGTGTGTGTGTGTGTGTGTGTGTGTGTGTGTGTGTGTGTGTGTGTGTGTGTGTGTGTGTGTGTGTGTGTGTGTGTGTGTGTGTGTGTGTGTGTGTGTGTGTGTGTGTGTGTATGGGGGGGTGATGTATATGACTCGGTGGGCACAGGAAGCACAGAGAATACAGGCTCCCTCTCTGTTAAGCAGTAATACTGGTCCCTAGTGCCCCCCAACACACACACACACACACACACACACACACACACACACACACACACACACACACACACACACACACACACACACACACACACACACACACACACACACACACACACACACACACACACAGCCCTACAACACTGGCCTGCTCTGACCCTCCCATATCCAACACAATTAGGGAGGGCTGGGGAGGGGGGGTAAGAGAGAGAGAGAGAGAGAGAGAGAGAGAGAGAGAGAGAGAGAGAGAGAGAGAGAGAGAGAGAGAGAGAGAGAGAGAGAGAGAGAGAGAGAGAGAGAGAGAGAGAGAGAGAGAGAGAGAGAGAGAGAGCAACAGAGAGAGAAACAAGCTGTTACATTATCTCTATCTCTTAATGACTCTCTATCTATCTTCACTCAATCTCTCTCTCTCACATACACACACAGACAGTCAAACAGACACACTCACACTTGCTCACTCTCTCTCTCACACACAGACACCGACACACACGCACGCACGCACGCACGCACACACACACACACACACACACACACACACACACACACACACACACACACACACACACACACACACACACACACACACACACACACACACACACACACACACACACACACACACACACACACACACACACACAACCACACGAATGCTTCCATAAACCTCACAGATTCTGTGTACACACCCAGCCAAGGGAATAGTTTTAAGGGCTGCAAATCCATGGCCTCCCTCTATAACCAGTCATTACCGGGGCCAGTTCTGCCCTTTAGCGTTGCCACGGGCTTCTGAAAATAGACCGGGCCAGCCACAGAGTCTGGGCTGGTACTTTTAAAGAGGAATGACTTCTTCATATAAAGAGATTGACGAGTTGAGCTTTCAGAAATGGGTCTAAAACACACCAACGCTGCAAATAATAAACTCATCTTAATGATGCATGAATCCTGACTTGTTAATGTGACACACATTTAAGATACTTTCACAGAGCCGGCGTTTAGCGTCACTGTACTGTAACACGCACAAACAAACACACACGTCTGATCCAATGACGCGCACTCCACAGCACTCACAAACAAACAAGTTCTCCACCATAGGGGGGTGTTTGACAGATGCGACGAGCCACAGCCCTCACCAGGTGATCCCCCTCCATCTCCTCTTCTTCTTCTGCTGCTTGTCCCGTTCAGCAGCTGTGCCGTGTGCGAGCTCCCTTCATCCCAGCCTAGTGTCAGTCCTTTAGGGATTCATGTTGATGTCTTCCTGCCTTCCGCTTTCATTCAACCCCACCACTGGCGCTGGGTTCCTAACCTCGCTACAACACACCCCCCCCCCCCCCCACCCACTGTCACCACCACCACTCCTACCACTCCACTGCCCTCTTTCTCTCCCTCACCCCCATCCCAGTGCAGGGTTACACCTTCCACCTCCACACCCCACACCCCACCCACACCCCACACCCCACCCCGCCCCCACCCCGACCCTATATCCACTTGTAGCCCAGAAGAGGGAGGGTGGCTGGGAAACATTTGGGGCTGACTTCCTAAACAGAGTCTGGAATGCTTCTGAAGCTCTCCTGGCTACATTTCCCAATCAGGTTTTCATTTATTCAAGTGTTCAGATAGTTTCAGATATCCAAATGATATATTGATTATTTTTTTATTTTTTTTGCAGAAACTTTTAGTCAAAGCACCTCACGTCGTTTCCCTGGATTTATGTCCTTATGGAGCTGGTAAGGGGTCAGGCATCTTGCTCAGACGCCTACAGGTATAGACTGCTACAGGACATTGGGGCCCACGCCCGGTACATGTTGGCTGGGAGTCCAACACCATAACCACTGCCAGTGGTTCTTAAACTTTTTATACCACGTACCACTTCAGAAAATATTGGTCCCCTCTCAAGTGCCACCATCATGACCGATGTTGTAAAACATAACAAAAGACAGTAGTGTAGGCCTGCCCTATTCAGCTACGTACAGGGGTTAATGTATTTATATTCATATTAGTATTTGGATAAACTTATCCCAGCACAAATACATGAGCATGCTGAACAAACAATCTTCACTCCTTGGAAACGTGTCCTTCCCCAATACAAACACACTTATTTTGAGACACAGCACTGAAGATTAAATAAGGCCGGTACAAATGTGTCACTGGGCATGTTCTGGTGCGTGGTGTGTTTTTGCTTAAGTTAACACACGGGTGAGGCCGACTGCTCCAGACGGCGGGGATCCCTGATGGAATTCACGTTGTCAACAGAAATGTGATTTAAAAACAGCAGCTTCCTGTTTGAAGACACGTATACACATGACAGTAATACAGATGATCAGGTGGGTGGGTTGGAGTCGTAGTAGTGGGGGAGGGAGGTGGAGCTGAGGGGGTGGAGAAGGAAAGGTTTGTTTAGCACAGCTGTGTATAATCCGTTCCTTGGTGGCTGGAATACAAAAACACTATGTTCCACAGGAAGTCGGCCTGCCCATGAGCCATCTCTTTCAGATGTCCCACAGGAAAATGTTTTGGGGGAGAGAGGAAAGAAAGAGAGAGAGAGTGTAAGTGAGAGAGTGGGGGAGAGGAAGAAGGGGAGAGAGGGAGAGAGAGAGAGAGAGAGAGAGAGAGAGAGAGAGAGAGAGAGAGAGAGAGAGAGAGAGAGAGAGAGAGAAGAGAGAGAAGAGAGAGAGTGGGAGAGAGAGTGGGAGAGAGAGTGGGAGAGCGAGGGAAAGAAACAGTCAACTATTGATCTCTCTCGAGTCACTTCCCATGGTCGGGGTTACTTCAGAAGTGCCGGCGTGGGAGAGAGAGTGGGAGAGAGAGTGGGAGAGCGAGGGAAAGAAACAGTCAACTATTGATCTCTCTCGAGTCACTTCCCATGGTCGGGGTTACTTCAGAAGTGCCGGCGGAAATGCAGAGGGGGGGGGGGGGGGGAGAAAGCGGAGGCAGCGATGCTAACCACATGGACAACTGTTTGAGTTAAGGCAACAGGGAGTGGAGGTCAGCGTTAACAGGAGTTAACCAGAGTCACAAATGTATGGGAAACCCCCAGCAAACACAACTAATAGGTGCTGATTAGATTCCTTTTGGCCCGTGAGTTCCAATGGGACCCACATAGGATGGATCTACTTGGGACTGGTGGGACAAAAATATTGTTCTTTTTTAAGAACGTTAAAAAAAAAAGCCATCTCATTTGCAAATAAACAGGAAGACACAGAAACGATTTGGCAGTCGTAGCGCTGGTCGTAAACATCCAGGGACACACTTTCTCCAGCCATTTCCATAAGAAAGCGAGATCCAGAGTGGACACCGTTCAGACGAAACGATGCACAGACCACAGGAATCCAACACAGTGGAAGAAGAAACACCTCCGTTTAGTGTGTCCGGTCGCACGCTACGAGCGGAGGAATGGGGAGGGTTAAAAAGAAAATCTCACACCTCTCACCCCGAGGAGCACACATCCGATGTTACCGCCAAACTGTGAGACACATGGAAAATAGTGCAGTACTGAAAAACCCCAAAGCCACAAAAATGCACTGCAGGGAAGTGCTGCTTTTAACACGGAAACTCGAACTTGGATCCCATTCATGGAGGCAGTGGCCCCGCAGGAACACCTGTACACTACGGTGCTCCACGCCTCAGCACGGAGGAAGCAACAAGTGCCAATCCACTTATTCAACGTGCTGAACAATCGGGGATTCCCCAACTCTGTTTGATTTGGAATCAAATGTGGGTTTGACTGATTGTGATGTCTAGCGTCTCTGACGGTACCACAAACAGAGGCACAGTGGATGGGCCGGCCCTACCCAAACCACAAAACGGGAACAGGAGAGGTCCGACCAAGACCACTGTTAGGTTATATATCTAAAACGCATGCAGAAGCATCCCCTGTGACCACCCATACAACCTCCTCCTTGAATGACTTAACGAGTGGTACATGTGCCAGTCACTGACCTGGTGTAGAGCCCCCCCTGTCTGGGACCGATCTCCCACTCAGGAAACGGCCTCCATTCAGAGAAACATTGCATTGTTTGTCCCTCAGTGGTCCTCCTCCTCCTCCTCTCCTCCCACCTCCTCTCTACTTCTACACTCCAACCAGCCGCTTTTGGCCTTGACCCGTCACACCTTCATCGTCATCATCATCATCATCATTACCAACATCATCATCATAATCATCACATCATTGTCATCTTCATCATCATCATCACCTGGTCGACTATAATGTCTGCTTGTATCGTTAAATGGAGACTGAGCCTGCCTTTGTGTTGGTTAAATAATATGGGGATACAAGCATTTAAATAGGGACAATAGTGTCTTTCACAAAAAAAGGGCTACACAAATGGCAGCACAGCCACACACACACTTTGTAAAGAACCCGTTGGCCCCATTGAGTTTAGGACACTCAAACTCAGAATTAAACAAGAGACGATTGTCTTTCTCTCTCTCTCTCTCTCTCTCTCTCTCTCTCTCTCTCTCTCTCTCTCTCTCTCTCTCTCTCTCTCTCTCGTTCTTCCTCTCATTCATAATGCACCCCTCTCACTTTCTCTCTCTCTCTCTCTCTCTCTCTCTCTCTCTCTCTCTCTCGTTCTTCCTCTTATTCATAATGCACACCTCTCACTTTCACTCACAATCGTTCTCTCTCTCCCTCACTTACCAACACACATACACACAAAGTGAATAAGACGCATGCATCAGTCCTCAGCGAGTCATCCATCAGTCAAGTAGTCAGTTAGTTAGTTAGAAGAATGTATTTCATTACCAGAGATGTTTCTTAGTGCGCCCCAGAGCTTAAATCCAAAGGTTCACGCTGTGGACACATCATCCTCTGCGCTCCCCAATGGGACAGGCATGCTGGTGTCCTTCCCTTAGAGTTGGTGTGGGCTTCCTCACTGTGGATCCAGACACACATGCAGTCCCGGCCCCTCTCACTGCCCACACTGTCGCCCCGCCTAAACCTCCCTCTCCCCCTCTGTCTAGTTCTCTCTTTTCCTTCCTCCATCCCTCTATCTACAACTCCTCACTCTCTTTTCCCTGAGTTGGATCTGTCTCTCGTTGCTCCACACACACACACGCACACACAGACAGTCACACACACACGTACACACACACACACACACACACACACACACACACACACACACACACACACACACACACACACACACACACACACACACACACACACACACACACACACACACACACACACCTAAACACACACACTCAAACAACCACAAACATGCCCACACACACACACTCAAACAACCACAAACATGCCCACGCACTCAAACGAGCACGCACACACACATGCGCACACACACACACATACACACTAAAGGCACACACACACACACACACACACACACACACACACACACACACCACACACACAC
>OLKM01000614.1:118432-170932 GCA_900291075.1 Melanogrammus aeglefinus
CACACACACACACACACACACACACACACACACACACACACACACACACACACACACACACACACACACACACACACACACACACACACACACACACATTTGAACACGCAGACGCACATTCCAGCATTAACAAAAGGCAGATTTGTTCTGCAGTTCAGACCAGTTATTGTTTAACTGTCCACATCTCCCAGCTATCTTACTTTTGTCAAACGTTGGATCAAATGTGGACATTTGTACCAGAAAACCGATGAAACTATGAATTTCGATTTTTTTGTATTCTCAATTAAATTCAATATTTCCCATAATCGCAGCTCTAATTATAACAAACTTAATGATGAGTTATTGTATGACATCACATTGTAACCGGTGTAATGGTCCTTATTTTGACGCCTGTGTCAGGTCGCAGAAGGTTCTTGCAGGAGGATGAAGATATTTCGGCCAAATGAGATGGAAGACCAAAAAAACGTAAAATATTCACATTAAGTAACATCAATCAACTTAAAATAAGTCCTTAGGGCTATTTAAGGAAAACCAGCGTTGCTTTATCTGATCAGTTGGGCGAGTCGGACGGCGAGGGTGCAAAAATACATTCACATTTTTCCTGAGTGTGAACGTTTTGGCTGCTATTGGAGACCTTTTCAGAGCCATGAGTAATGGTTCCGTCTGACTCACGTAGGCTATGAATGAGTCACGCTTACTTTACGAGCAAACAAAACGCCAAAAGGTAGACAGAAGGATCCCCTTTGTATGATATTTTACTCCTCGATGTCTGTGTTCGATGAGTGAAATTTAATGTAAAAACGAATTCTTGAAAAACCCAAAATATGCTAGTCCTTAAATAGGCCTACTGAAATACCTGTAGGCTTAGGGTTAGGCAATCACATTATTTTCTAACAATTCAATTCAAGTCAAACTGAATTTTCCATGGTGACAAAGTGTTCTGATGTTTGTGAGTTAACGAGTCACATTATAATTTCTATAGAAAGTGCGGGCTGGAAAGAAACAGAAAGCGCATAGGCTTCCTTTAAACCAAAATACCAATATGCATGTTCACACCAAGGGAGAGGGGTTCTTTTATAGCTTAAGTGTCCAATCTACTGCCAGGGAATGTATTCTGGTAGTAGGCCCAGCCTAAGCCTAGGACTACTTATCAGGTGTGGCTGTGAATTCAATGTTATTGGTCTCTATTAAAGTTATTAAAAATTACATGTTTCACCTTTTCCGAATATAATATAGGTTATGGTAACACACAAGGTTTTATAGGCGCCTCACAACAATATATAATTTAACAGACAATGGTACCTTTATAGATTAACAGACCTGCCGGAATGATCATGACCATATTAATAGATTTGTTAAGTGGTTCTACACACTGAAATGTATGAAAATCAAGACTAGAGTAGCCTGATCTATGAGCGAATCCGTTTGGGCTTTATTATGCCTCTGGTATCAAGACGAGAACGCAAGAACGTTCCGCAACCGTTTGTGCTCTGGGTGCAAGCGTTGGTGTGTTTCGGTAAAGGGATATTCTAGCTCTATCCCATTAATTCATCTTATAATACGACATGGGTATGTAAAGAGTATAGAAGCCGGTGAAAACATTGTTCAAGAAGTTGGTGGAAAATATAGTGCTTTCTTAACTTTTATGATAGCCTACTTTTTTTTCTTCAATAAAACATTGACCCCTGGTGGTGAGGTAGGTATGGTGCACAAACAAAACAATTTATTTTCTATGGTTAACTATTCAGCTTTGATTCCGTACAATAGAAACGGAAATAAGAACAATTTCATTCCATGGTAATGAAATACAGCGATTTAACACTATAGACCTTCACATTTGAACATATACCCAGTTCGTTGGTAGTTTCTTTAAATTGTACCTTTGTAGTGAATATGGTAATATCATACTCGAGTTTCGGTGCATTCAATTTCAAGGCTTTCTGGCTTTCAGCGATTTTATATACATTACCATTTGATAAAGCTTACCAACGAAATGTGTCAGTCAAACCTATCAACAATCAACAATCTTGCACAGTACTACGTTATTATGACATGATAGCTGTTTGCTTGAGGAAGCACCTGGTGTGATTCTACAGTTATGCTGTTAAGTGTGGCAGCGAATGTGCATCCTGTTGGTGCACGATGTAAACAGTGAGTGAAAAAAAATACATAAAAAAATACATGTGTGCTTAATTACCCAATAGACAGCCATGGCGGGAGTTTAATATCACATTAAGCCTGCTAAAGGTGACATGACAACGAGGCCATGGACTTAACTGCATTTAAAAAACATGACTGACAATCGATTTCAGAAGGTTTACCGGTTTGCTTTAGCATTAAATATGTAAGAGTGTACGAGTGCAGGCTACTTTCTGTAGCCTGCACTTTCCTGTCCGTTTTGTAAACAAACTGAATTCTAATTTATGTTCACAACAGAATGCCAGCTCTGCAGGAACTTGAAGTGTCTTCACTGTAATGACTTTGCAGGCAATATCCTGCAGTGCTGCAGAAAACGCTCCCAGGCCTACTTGACTCGGGTCTCGCTTTGAGAGTAGTCACTAGTGACCATGTGCCCAAACTACTAAACATGGGACCAGCCATGCTCACAGGGCCAAGACATGGCGCTTAAATAACACCAAATGTCCCCATAAAGGTTATACGATGTAAAACATGTCGCAACCATTCGACGCCAGCATCTCAGTGTACAAACCACCCATCAGTCAGTATTAAAAACAAGGGTTTATTCAAAATTGGGAGCGAAAACGTAAATAACAACGCGAGAGGAATGCAATAAAAGAAAAAGCTAACCCTGCACAATCGGGTGGCCCTTAAAAGGGCCGTTGGGGTATCAAGTCATTGAGGCTCGGGGCAGCAGCCTAGTACTCCTGGGACTGAGACGAGGCCTTCTTCCCCGCCTTGCCGGAACTGGGCGCCGCAGCCTGTCCGCCGGTCTTCTTCGGCAGGAGGACGGCCTGGATGTTGGGTAGTACACCTCCCTGGGCGATGGTCACTCCGCCGAGCAGCTTGTTCAGCTCTTCGTCGTTACGAACCGCCAGTTGGAGATGGCGGGGGATGATGCGAGACTTCTTGTTGTCCCTCGCAGCGTTGCCAGCCAGCTCCAGGATCTCGGCTGTGAGGTACTCCAGCACGGCGGCCATGTAAACAGGGGCTCCGGCACCCACTCTGTGGGCATAGTTGCCCTTTCTCAGCAGACGGTGGACGCGGCCGACGGGGAACTGCAGCCCGGCTCTGGAGCTGCGGGTCTTAGCCTTTGCGCGGGCCTTTCCTCCGGTCTTTCCTCTTCCAGACATTTTCAAAGGTGATCCGTTGGTAGAACTGCTCAAAAGTAGCACTGCGAGACGCTGACAGTACTCGGTTGAGGTTGACCCGGATATATATCGTTACAGAATAAGCCCCGCCTACACTTATGAACAAAGAAAACGATTGGTTTAAGTAATTCACCTCTGACTAATCAGGTTCGCGGTTCGAGAAGATGATTTTCCCTCCTTCGTGCCATTGGTTTATGTGCCCGCCTCTCAAGTTTTAGCGGGATCAGGACAGCTTTTTTTTTTTAAACTTGCAACATTTTGGCGCTCTGCACATTCTGTAACCGACCGTGGCCAATCAAACTACACACACACATCTGTTCTAGACTGAGAGGCTTGAAAAATAATTTATTTGCAATATAGTAAACATTATTTTCACATTGAGGGCATTTCAAATTGTAAATGGCAAATGGCAATACTTGCCTTACCTTTTACACAACATTTTTCTGTGGTTTTATTGGCGAATTTAAAGGTCAAACGCAGATAGTAAGATGTTTATTGACATTGATGGCTTCCTTTTGAACAGTGGTGGTGATGACCCTATCTTTGTATCTAAGAACTAGGTCCTATATTCTTTCGTACGGTAGAAAATGTCTTTAATTAGCAGTTCTGAACGTGATGTTTGCACACATAACGGACCATCTTTCCTTAGTTCCCATACTAAGGTTGTCTTTTGAAGAACAAATACTAACAGACCGGAAATATCTCTTGTACGGTAGGATTGACATACAGCCCTGAGAAATCAGCATCTGTTGAATTCAATTATATCCTGTAGCTCAATAGTGAATGTTTTTTTACTCAACCTGAATTATATATTTACATATCTATAACAATATTGCTAATGGACATTTCTTGAATTAAATTATATGCTTGTAAATAGGTTTATGGAGGTAACGGTTCTTAGAACAATGTTATTTGATGTGTGGAGGTAACTGCAAGATCACAAGACACCAATACATAATTGTGCTCGCCACACCCCTTACCAGATAATTATTCTGTATAAAATAGAAAGAAAAATGAATTACTGCAAAAGGTTTTACACCCTTAAAATACAGTACACATGCATAACAAGACACTTAAATGCTTTTTATTGAAAATTCTACTTTTGTCATAAAAAGGAAATGAGGAATTGAGATTATATTCTATGACGTCTTGATGTTCAGGGTTCCCCTGTTGCAGTTATTTATTTATTTATATTGATATAGTTCATGTAGGGTTATTGTTATGCTTGCAAAGCTTGCTGTAGGCTGCAATTGTTTCTTCACAAAGTTGTTTAAAGACAAACAAATAAAAATGAACATGTTTTGATTCGTGAGCGTTTGAGTACATGTGTTACTATTTCATTGTGTGTCTCTTCATGGAACTAACAAACAATATAAAACAATACCTGCAATGTTTTGCCTACATTAAGTTACATTAAAAAACCTTATTAAAAAACCCAAATGTATAAGCAAGACTTTTATGTACACCTAATTCCAGAACGAGGCATTGATTTATTAACTTGTAAATTATTAAGTTCATTATTTTAATTTACTATACAAAATAAAATTAAACACACAAATCAATGTTTATAGCCAACTATACAACTCAACACAAATAGCACTAAAATAGCACTTGAATTTTTTAAGTCAGAGTAGTACATCACTTTTTCCTAAAGTCCTATGCGACTCCAATCAGTTCATAAAATAATGTGCTAATGACGACAAAATAAAAACGGTCATCAGAGTGCAAACAATAGTAATATCCGTACGTCAATAAATAGTTGTTACAGTTACAATCCCATCTCTAGTGCCCCCTTGTGTATAAAAACGCATACAGCATTTCATCCTTTCATCCTTTCATCATTTCATCCTTTGTATCCGACAATTAGAAGGAGCACTACGAACGGTTTACCAGGGTTGTTTTGTTTCTTTGTTTATACAGTCAGTAGTCAGAACACATAGTTAAAATAGCCATACATGTCTTAACGTACTTACTACACCTGCCAGGTGTAGTAAGTACGTTATTCCAAGCCTTAATTTGAATAATATATATTAAAACGCTTTAGTCACGGGCATAAAAAAAGAAAGAAATACAACTCGCGTGTTTCAACAATCTACAGGCGTATTGCTGGTCGTATTGCCCATGTTGAACAGTCTCCAAATCTTACTCAATGACCCTCCAATCCCCAGCAGCCGAGGATACACCCCCCCCCCCCCCCAAAATAAAGAAAACACCTTAAATACCACATGAGGTGTAACTCGTTATACCTCCTTACGACGGCTCCTATGTTGTCCTGAAGTGCAGGTGTTCCTCTCCGAGTGAGTCTTTGCCGAGACCGACAGGTGAAGCGTCGCCCGCCCGGGGCGCACCGCCCACCTGTCTGTGATGTCATGAATGATGTCATAGTGTTTAGCGTCGCGTCAACAGCAGCACATGAAACATAGGTCGAAGAGGAGGTCCGCGCCAACACCCACGTCCGCGGCCGCCGATCCAACCGAATAAAGTGACCCTTGCGTGGCCGGTCGCCGTGGCGATCAGTTCCCCGGCGCCCCGGCTCCTCCGTTGGCGGCGCCGCCGCCGCTCTTGGACTTCCCCGACGAGCGGAAGGAGAAGCGCTTGATGAGGCGGCGCGAGAAGCTCCCGGAGCTCTTGCGCTTGAGGGTGGAGGCGGCGGGGGCGGAGGCGGCCGCGCCGGCGCCCTCCCCCGTCTGGGAGAGGTCCTCGTGGGACTGGCTGACGGCGGGGTCCTTGTCCCGGCGCCGTCGGCGGAACAGCAGCTTGGAGCCGCTGCGGAGGAAGCCCACTGGGGGACGGGGGGCAGGGGGGGGGGGGGGGGGGGCACAACGATGGACGTCATTGGTCCAGATTAAGAAGTCGGAATCGGACCAATGATCCGACTTAACACCCTCATTTCGATATTATATATAGCAGTCATTATTTAGGTTTTAATAGTATTGCCTCACTACTTTGATGCATTTGTCTACCTTTCTGTTAAAATGGTCCCATGTGATCGATATTTACCGACCTATAAAACAAGTGACCATGATTTGGATAGGGACCTGTCAGCGGAGAGACGAAAGGGGGCGCTACCTTTGTGGTCCTTGAGGCTGCGTGTCTCCAGGACGCCGTTGGAGCCGGTATCGGACTCCACGTCGTCGACCGAGGGCCGTTCCGACGCGTCCGACGGCGTCCTCTCGTCCGGGTCCGGCCGCGGCAGCGCCCCCTGGTGGTTGGCGTGCATGGCTGCGTCCATGGCCGCCGCGTAGCCCTTCGACAAGGCGTTGTCGTCCTCTGAGAGGGGGGCCTGGCGGAAACACACTCGGTGTTAGACCATTGCATACCATCAGATCAGGGCGTAACCCTGATCGGTTTTATCTGTGCGGTGGGTCAAAGCAATTGGTTACATTGGAGTATTAGTGAATGGAAGTAAATGTTTACCCACAGAATATAATAACTCCTGGTCAAATTGAGCAGGATTTGATCTCTGATGGTGCATTTCCACTAGCACGGCTCGACTCGGTACGGCTCGGCTCGGCGCGCTATTTGCGTGTTTCCACTAGCACGCAGTGCCTGCAACCGGGTACATTTTGGTATCACCTCAGCCGTGGTTCCAAGCGAGCCGAAGCGTTACTAAAACGTGACGTCAGCCGACTGCCTTCCACTGATTGGCCGATGAGTGTCGTCACTGGAAGCGTCATACACAGCCGCGACGACCGCGAGAATGTAAATAAAAACAAGACGCGAGACAAGACACCACTTTTTACTGCTTTTTGACTTGGAATGAGATGGCTTCTCAGAAAAAATCCACTCCTTGGTCGGTAGAGGAGGTCCAGACGTTCCTGACTCTGGTTGCCGAATAACGGATTCAGCGGGAGCTCGGACGGCACCACGCGTTGTTGTTGTTCTGGTCTTCCGGATTTGTACGTTGCTCTGGCGCCGTGTAAATGACGTCACAGCGGTTTCGCGCAGCCGTGTTATGACGACCCCGCCCACGTCGAGGAGGCACCAGTTGTAATGGAAACACAACCAAACCGAGCCGAGCCGAGCCGTGCCGAGCCGTATCGAGCCGAGCCGTGGTAGTGGAAATGCGCCATAAGTCAGGTAGGCGATCTATTAATAGATACACTTTAATTTTAATATTACTGTGTAGGGGAACGTTTGACACATTTTCAGTAGGACGTGTGGAGCATGCCCTGGCCTGGTTCGGAGGTTCTCCACAGGGTTCTAATTAAAAGCGTGGAGGCGGTGACACACTTTCCTCGGCCCTGACCTTTGACACCCCTGAGATAATGAGCGTGCTCCTTTTAGTCGGAGTCTTTCTGGAGACTCTGCCCGAGGAGTCCGTCAGCTGCCTGATGGCCGTCTCTGCTACGGGGTCCAGGCCGTTGGTGACTGGGTGGCTCACTGGGGCATTCAGCGCCGCACACGCACACACACACACACACACACACACACAGACAGACAGACAGACAGACAGACAGACAGACAGACAGACAGACAGACAGACAGACAGACAGACAGACAGACAGACAGACAGACAGACAGACAGACACACACACAGACCAACACAAATGCATATCCACCCACGAAGCACCCACACACAAAAAAAAAGAAGACAGAAGAAACAGGAAACACAAGTTTTCAATTATTCCAACTCATTCTAAAGCTGGCACACACCCTTGTCAGAACATGATCCCTAACCATACATTTGGTCAGAGGAGGGTAAGGAGGTGGCGTCAGCGTTCGACAAACGATAACTTAAACGTGAGGGTTTGATGTGTGCTTTCACATGTCATAACACGGTCTGTTATGTCTTGTGTGTCATTTGTTCTGAGGTCTATGTAGTGCAGCTGTCACACTACACTCTCAGTTGTATTCCCCTGTAGGGGTCCTGGATTAACTGCATCCAAACATAGTTGTCTTTCAATGTGCCTGAACACAAGGAGGAGCAGCCTGGCCAGCCCTAAATGCCCCTGTCCACACTCAGGAGCTTGGTGTATGCCTGTATCTCTCTCTGTAGTATGAAGCTTAGTATAGCAGGTGTTCTGTTCCCCCTACTCACAGCTGGGAACTGGGCTGCCCCTGCTGTCAGCCAGGACTGTGGGTCCCTTCTCCGTCACCTCCACCTTGTATGGGGAGGGCAATGGGGATTCACCTGCAGAGAAACACACCCACATGTAGGTAAACAACCAAACCGATAAAGAACGCACAAAGCCCCCTCGCTTGTTATCAGTATGCTTCGATAGGACTTCAAAGTCGATATTTCGAGATATATTTTGGCAAGCCGAGACCATTGGTGCCCAATTACAGACCAACCGTTTTATACTGTCTCTGTTTGGTACCCGCACCTTCCCTTAGTTCAGACCATTGGGAACGCCACGGACACGGGGATATCCGAACGAAAACTAATTCCGCCCGCCGTACCTTTCTGACACATCGCTAGTAAGACACATGGTTGGCGTCGGCATGATTGGAGCAGATTTCGGGCAATTCTTTGATATGCAAGAAGTGTGGGAAAAAAGCGCAGAGGTGTGCGTTTGTGTGAAGACTGCTGGCCTCTTCAGACCTCCACGCAGACGGACCCTATAAAGACACACTCTCCCCACTGTCCCCACTTGAGCCTTGACATGCCTTGGTTGCGCTCTTTGGGCCGCGACTGGACCGTGGTCACCGTGGTGACGATGGTTCCGTCCGGCATGATGGTGCGGTCCACGTCCACCTTCTTGGTGGGGGTCAGCGAGCTGCGGAGCGACGAGGGGCTGTGACCCCCGCACGACCCCTCCGACTCCACATACAGCAGCTGTGTTTGGGATGTATTTATTAGACAGGATGGATGGATGATGCGTATTTATCATGTGATATGTGATACAGAAGGAGATGCTGTATCTATATATATTTTTTTTATATATATTTTGTATTAGATAAAAAACATATAACAAATTATATTTTATATATATTTTATATTGTATACATTATTATATATTATATGTATTCAAACATTTTATATAAGATTCAATTCCCACTATGCTTGACTGTTTTTTTTAAGTTACAGCAAGAGAGACCATTTCTTTATTTGTATCCCCAACTGTCCCACACAGTTCACAGAGTAAGTTTGAAACACGTTTTCAAACTGAGTTTATATTCTAGTTCAACCTGTTAAACTGCCTGCTAATTTGGTACTTTTCCGACCTTGGAGTTATAAAAAGAAATGGTCGAAAATACAAATATGGCCACATTTTGGCTAGTATGATATAACAATATATGTTTTCTTGACGTAGGTCAAGCCAATCCCCTCCAAGATCATAATCTGAAGAGACATTCGACTGCAGCTGCCACTACAACCAGCGTCAACCCTGCCGCCTCACACGCATTTGTGTAGCTACTACGCAAAACAAATATAACCATACAAGTATCACACATCAAACATGAAGCGTGTACTTTAACCTCTCAAGTGTTTGAGCCAACGCCTACATGTGTGGCCCCTCCCCCTCCCTCCAGGTGAACTCACCTCTAAGGTGACGGTGACGTTGGGGGCCAGGCCGTGCCCGGGGCTCACCGACGCGGTGAGGGGCCCGGTGGGCCCCTTACCCCCCACGTCCAGCGCTATG
The DNA here is from genome assembly GCA_900291075.1 of Melanogrammus aeglefinus. Taxonomy (NCBI): domain Eukaryota; kingdom Metazoa; phylum Chordata; class Actinopteri; order Gadiformes; family Gadidae; genus Melanogrammus; species Melanogrammus aeglefinus. The sequence goes on from OLKM01000614.1 coordinate 128,349, forward strand.
GAGGCCTGCCCAGGCAGGAACTCTACAGGGAAAAGGGCAGCTGAGTTAATAGCACGGCGTTTACTCTACCATGTGGCGTTATGGGCACGGAGGGAGGGAGGGACACATGCTGCACATTTTTCATTTGGTTAGAACTTGTGTCTAGCTTGACTCGTAGTCGTTAAAGACACTAACAACAGGCGACTCAAACCAATTATAAACCATTGTTGTTATTTCATGGAGGACCACCGAAGCTTCGGGCCTTTCATCATATACTTTACATCCATGTAGAATCAGAAGTGTGGTGTTGCAGACTAATCCAATAAGAACCCACACACAGAGAAGTGGAGTTGAGTGGAGCGTTTCCATGACAATTTGGGCTTGCATGTCAACACAAAGACGTAAGTGTTTGCCCTACACTGTGGACGAGGTGTCGACCTCAATATGTTAACAACTGGCACTGTAATGCTAAGTGTGCAAACAGGGCAGTTTGTTCTGAGCATCACACACAGCGCTGGCCTCCACATGCTTGTCGGGTGAACCGGGAAGGAACAAAACGGCCGACAATATAGACGAGAAATACAAACCGGCTGCTGCGGTCTGACTGGTTGGTTTCCAAGTTCCCCCCTCTGCCCAAAGTGAGCTTTCACTGGTAAAACTACTAATGACCCGTATCATCCACAGAGAACCCAGTGCAGCTGGTTCTGAAGGGGCCCGACACTGTTATCACCGCAACGGTTTAAGTCACAACAGCCACCTCCACAGGAATAACTACTAATGAACGGAGAGGATATTCCCCTGAACGCTTTCTGACTGATCATCTAGTGAACAACTATCTGAATCACTTTATAATAACTACAAGAAATAGTAGTTATTATAAAGTAATAAGCTACTTTTCTGTTTTTGCTCACTCAAAATCAAAAAGGTTCAAGACTAGGGGCAGCGAGAGGGCCAGACTTCAAAACAAAGGGATCTGGGTTTGATGCCCCATATCCACAGCCTAACCTGTAGATATCCTTGAGATGCTCAATGACTTGCTCATTAAGGACCTGTGTCTGAATTCTGTTCAGTGGTCGATCTCAGACCCTATCCAGATAAATTTAGACTCAACTAAACGATGACTCAGCGGGATCTAAGCGAGAACACGTGGATGTGGAGTGTGTGTTCTCGGGCGGACTTTGCCTTGTCACCGGGCTGCAACCCCCCTAGCGCTGAGCACAGACCACCTCGCAAGCCAGCGGTAGTAAATTACTATCGAGTGTTGCCTTACGCTCTCTGGCGCCGTTCTGCTCCAGGAGTCTTATCCTCAGCTCTTTGGTTTCGGGCTCCAGATCCCTTTAAAACACACACGCAAGCGCGCGCGCACACACACACACACACACACACACACACACACACACACACACACACACACACACACACACACACACACACACACACACACACACACACACACACACACACACACACACATACGCATACAGGCACGGTCACACACACGCACACAGGCATACGCACACAGTCATGCGCACATGTATGCAGACACACATACGCATACAAAGACACACACACACACACGCATACACAGATACACACACACACACACACACACACACACACACACACACACACACACACACACCACACACACACACACACACACACACACACACACAAACACACAGGAAAGGAAAATCAGCAGTGGTGTAAGAATTTACAGCAAAACTCTGCTACATGGATCTTCCAGCGCATCCCTCAAAGCGCCCCCATAAGAGCAGTCAGGAGAGGGGTACAGCACTTCAGTCTGGGGGAAACGGTGACGTTTGGGAAACTGCTGTGTGCCAACGCAGGGCCTTTCCATCGGCTCACTGAGATCCGCTGACAATACAAACATACATTCTGAGTGCCATATACTTCCAAATACATGCCACTGCAGAACTGGTGTCAGACTATGTACATTGTTTCAAGATACTGAAGACCATGGACCCGATGCTAGGATGTTACAATAGTCAACTTCTTGAATTGCTGCCTCGCTGCTGAACCGACGGATCAGAAATGCTGGTTTCCGGGTCAATTCTTCTAATATATGTATCACCATGAAAGGCCAGGTTCATGACACAGACGAGGGATGAAGTAGAGGTGCTTACAATGTTATGTCTTCACTCCAGCCCAGTGAGCAGGCCGGGCTCCCGGGCACGCACACAAACCCAGTCCTCTTCTCTGTGGATGACTGGTCCAGGCTCAACACACAGCACAGCTCAGCTGGCCTGGTCCACTGGCCTGCACGCACAGGCACGCACACACACACACACACACACACACACACACACCAGACACACACACACACACACACACACACACACACACACACACACAACACACATACACCACACACACACACACACACACACACACACACACACACACACACACACAGACACAACACACACACACACACACACACACACACACACACACACACACACACACACACACACACACACACACACACACACACACACACACACACACAGACAGACAGACAGACAGACAGACAGACAGACAGACACAGTCGCACACACCACACACACGGGCACACAGACAAACACAGAGCACACACACACACACACACCTTAGCACCCGGCGGGGAACATGGCTAGACGTGGTCCTTGGTCAGAACAAAGGCAGGGAACAAAGGTCTGACCTTTATGGCAGGTTGCCCTCAGCTGGCGGAGTGTGAGCCGGTGAACGGGGACGCACTGGGGAGCAGGGGTCAGCCACCCAGACTGGTGCTCCGGAGAGACCTGAGCACACAACACACAACAGCACACATCTGACGTCCAGCGCCAGCCAAAACCTTTACGACACAACCCCTGTCCCCTAGGGGGCTCTGGGTGGCGGAGTTTGAGTTGCAGCACAAACACTACTGGGAGTTCGACGCGAGGTGCCACAAAGTCAGCTGATAAACCCCAGTCTGTTTATTAACAGACAGCTTCAGATGTCATGAAGGGGGGCGACGTTGAAACCCTCCGGCTGAATCTCCCAGCTGGGATTCAACTGCCCCCCGACAAAACTAGACAATAAAGCCCCATAGTAAGATAAGAGAGAAGGATGGCCACCAATCGAAGCGGCCTCAGGCCAAAACACTCTGAGCCCTGTTTGCGGTTGTTCATTTGAATGAGGTTTTTTTTACACAGGCAAGAATAACCGTGCTAGCGAGGAGAAAACATCGCTAACACAGCTTTTGAACCCCCGAGGGCCGGTCTCCAGGGGATGGGGGGGGGGGGGGGGCGGGCCTTACGGTAGCGCTGCTCTCACAGGACCGGAGACTGAGAACAAGGGAGGGCTGGGTGCTGTAAAGGGCGTCCTCAACCAGCTCCTTTATGGTGTTTAGGTCCGCCTCACCCTCCGCACCCTGCACACACACACACACACGCGCGCGCACACACGCACACACACACACACACACACACACACACACACACACACACACACACACACACACACACACACACACACACACACACACACACACCGTGACCACATAAATATTAACTACAGCCATGACTAACCACCCTAACTGTACCGTACTATTCGTATTTACAATGTTTACACTGACGTGGAGCCTTATACAGTCTGTAATATACATACTGTGCTGTACGTGTTTGCATTGTTATTTTCTAATCATTCTTCTTAGGAGCTTTTGCGACGTAAATGTCGGTCTCCCTTGCCATTTGAGCCAGAGAGAGAGTAACGGGGAGTGAGTGCTGCATGTTAGCCCGGCTGTGATGATGTAATGCAGGCTCCGGCGGCTGTGTAGGTGGTAACAGTAGTCGCTGGTGTGACCTGTTTGTGGAGCTTGCGTGGAGACACGCGCAGGGCCAGCGGCGGCTGCTTGGAGAGGGACCAGGACACCAGCAGCCCCCCCTCCTTCGCCTCCTCCAGACATGCCACCAGCTGAGGGGGGGAGAGAGAGAGAGAGAGAGAGAGAGAGAGAGAGAGAGAGAGAGAGAGAGAGAGAGAGAGAGAGAGAAGAGAGAGAGAGAGAGAGAGAGAGAGAGAGAGAGAGAGAGAGAGAGAGAGAGAGAGAGGAGAGAGAAGAGAGAGAGAGAGAGAGAGAGAGAGAGAGAGAGAGAGAGAGAGAGAGAGAGAGAGAGAGAGACAGACAGACAGACAGACAGACAGACAGACAGACAGACAGACAGACAGACAGACAGACAGACAGACAGACAGACAGACAGACAGACAGACAGACAGACAGACAGACAGACAGACAGAGAGAGAGAGAGAGAGAGAGAGAGAGAGAGGGAGGGACAATAAGTTATCTAAGGGTCCATGTATCCACAGGAAATATCCCCTCATCTCGTCGTTCTGAGGGAAGGCAGGTCAGTGAAATATAAGGCCACAGCCGGCGACCAACCAATTTACATGCAAATTTGAATGCCGATGCAAAACAGAGCCGGGGCACTCCGGTGTTGTGTGGAGAGAGGGGCCAGGGACATGTATTTGCAAGACCCAGCAGCGTAGGAGACAGGTGGAGCGTGAGGACGAGCGTTACCTTCGCCACTACGGGCTCTATGGTGACCTGGTAGGTGTCCATGGAAACGGCGGCGTGCGACTGCTGCGTGACCGTCACTGGAAACGTGACAGAGTCCAGGCGGCAGTCGCAATGCAAGACCTGCTGAGAGCAGAGGCCACTGTCATTAAGAGAAGCCATTACGGTCAAACGGGGGATTAAAACGCTCAGACAATCAGTCAAATACACCGGGGACAGATTTAGACTGTTGTCCTGTACCAAAGCACTAGGACTTTATTCCTTTAATGGTTCAGTGGACAGGAACAGTACCCAATAAAACGTGAGCAGGGAAAAGCTGGTTTACATGCAAGTCAGACGTTAAAATTCATTATATAACTGCTGAATGCATGCAGTTCACCCAAATCCTTTAGTAGAAATACAATAATAGGAATAGACAAGCTGATGCTTCAGTATCTTAAAAGGGATCCGGCGGGTCCAGATTTTCATTACGATCACAGGAGGCTTTCGAGGCAAAACAAAACTAAACCTACTTTGTGCACAACATTGTATGCATTCTCGGCCTATGGCAATCTGGACCAGGGTTTCCCGAACAAAGCGCCCCGGAAAGTTATTAATGAAAGTCCATTATACGTATAATTACACGCGGCAGCAATGAAGACAGGATTACAGAGATTATCGGAGGCTATTAATAGCCGTCAAATCAATGGAACACAACCTACCATGCTGCGCGCTGATTGTTCGGTGCATGTCACACGCTCGATGGCCGTGGAGGCCGTCAGTGGCAGAGTGCTGTCGAAGGTTATCTGGATGGAGCTCTGTGGAGGGGGGGGGGGGGGGGGGGGGGTGGAGAAGAAGAATAAACACATCGTCATCGTCGAGTCATCGTTCAACCGTGATGAAACACAGACGCTTGCAATGGAGCAGATGTTTTTAACACTAAACGAGTTACAACGATGTCAGCAGGTCGTCGAGTTGGGCCAGGACGGGCTAGGATGCCGGCTTTGGAAACCGGGGTACCTTTAGGCTGGGGGCTGATGGGTAGGGACGGTAGTCTTCCTAGGAACTACACCATCCATCCCCCGTTATGCGTTCTTTATAATAGCCGGTTAGGCCTACGAAGCAGCTGCATACTCACTCCAGGAAATACTGTCAAGTGGGGCGTTTAATGCATTTGACGCAGTGTGATTAAGGTACGTTGTTCATGACGTGCTGAGGGTAATGGTACACATGAGGTTATTTATTGCAACTTAACTGCCTTGTTTCCACTTTTCTAGCTAATACATTTTTTAAAGTTGATCTTTTTGACATCAGAGCTCTTGGCAAAACTAATTCTTGCCTCGATCATATTGAGTAGTTTGAGTTAATGATCGAACCACAACCTTGTTTAAAACATTCCTTACCAGGCACTCCTCACAATGACCTGATGTTGCTGACAAGCAATGTGGAAAACTAATTTAAGACATTTGTAGATGGGGATGAAGGGCTACTACTGTTACCTACAGTCAGTATCCATCCCCACTAGAAGCTCAGTGTGTACAGCCCCATTCGACTGTAGTTTAGTGTATAGTGGCTGTCTGCGCTCAGTGGCCTGCAGTCTTTGGCAACCCTGAATATGGCATATGCTCGTCCACATGGGATTGGCTGTGGATGGATGGTCAAACTCCAATGCACTGCGCGAGACATTCACAGATGCACGTGTTATTGTGTTTTAACAGTTATTAGGGCTCTGTTTTGTAAGGCCTTTTCGGAAGGTGTCACAAACTGATGGCAAACATCTCATGCATCAGCAGAATATATTGCCGGCGAGAAGCACATTTATCCGTCGCCCCCTCGGTGTACAGAAAAGGGAAGTGCAGAGAGAATATATGATGTAAATATATCCTATACCAGGGCATATGTTCCTTCAGAGCTCTGTCTTAGCTCTATCAAATAGAGCAGGGGAGGCAGAGCAGAGGTGGGAGAGCCCCAATCGACTCAGACACACAATGAGAGAGGGAGAGTGAGTGAGAGTGAGAGTGAGAGAGTGAGAGTGAGAGAGAGAGGAGAGTGAGAGAGAGAGAGAGAGAGAGAGAGAGAGAGAGAGAGAGAGAGAGAGAGAGATTGGGTCAGGAGGGCAGGAAGCCAAGGCAATGCTGCAGGCTTACGCAGTATCACTGACGGTGTGGCCATGTGACTGTCATATGACTGACTCACCTGTATTACCCATTGTGCTTGCTCAGCTGTCAAGATGCTCAGTTACACGCCCAGTTCCAAGGTGCAGGGCCAAACCCAATAGCATGTATTATTCACGCCCTGTACAATGCCTTATTCATATGAACACCGACTTGAAGATGACTGCCGTACTTATTTTGCAGATTCGATTTCAACTTTCTGCGATTGCTTTAAACAGGTCAACTCGCTCTGACGCAAGGGAATACGTCTGTTACTGAAAGACGTTGTGTCATGTTGTACTTTGCTTTACAGTCCACGATGCATTATCCTACGTTGCCAGAAGATAACTTTATCAGTATACAATAGTAGGAAGTATTTATTGTAGCTCAATAAAATATCTATTATTTAATAATTCACTCTGAAGGATTGAGTGACTGATCATGAGGCCACATTGGGGCCCCGTCTCCTCCTTTAAACAAGAGGAACATCTGGTTGGGCATCAAGGAAAACAACCCCAGGGTACCCCTCCTCCTCCTCTGGGGTCTCCCGCTGTGTGAAGAGCACCCTCTGATGGATCCAGTAGAGCTACGGGTTCCCCCGTCCCACTGTGCATCCATCTGTACGCAGGCTTCGAGGGAGTCTTGTCAATGGAGCAGGATGCGTGACGCAAATGGATGTTTCTACGATCCAGTGGGCGGGGGGGGGGGGGCGTCTGTCTGACCCGAGGCCGTTTCCCCGGGTCTTCCTGCTTGTCGTCACGGTGGGCTCTCCCTCAGCGTCAGCCCCAAGGGGGTGTGACGGGACCATGACGGGAGGATCCGGGACCCCGGAGCCTCTTGGGAGAGGGGGGGGGGGGGGGGGGTTCGGGAACATCCAACCCCAACGCCTCCTGCCTGGCTGCTCCGGCCGTGAACCAATCCTCCCTGTGCTATGACGTCCCGTGGGGGAGCGGTGACGATCGAAGCGTTTATTCTCACGTCGTCATTCGGCAGACATACGTAGCCAAAGAGTTGGATAAGTAATGGATAATAGTAATCATTGTTCCGCTTGTACCAGGGTGACCAACGACGTTTCACACATTTCATCTCTCAAGTTAGTAGGGGTTTAGTGTCCTTATCGGCTGCAACTAAAATCATCATCGTTCGGCGCCTTGAGCATACTGTTTCTGCTTTGTCATGACACGTCTGCTTTGTAGATGTATTTGTAGCGCATCGCTTTGCAAGTGTTATTGAAAGATAATACACACCTTTGCGACGCTTTTGACCAATCAGAAGCAAGAATTCAACTGTGCACTCAATAAATGTCTTTAAGGCGGAGGTAGGGGTCAGGGGCATTGTGCTCAAGGATGCACTATAGCTGTGCACTCTAGCTAGAGACACCATCTCTACTATGTAACTACTGTGACCAATGTCTGTGATGGCAAATTTCGGAGCCGCCACACATTTAGGAGCGGGGACACCACCGGCAGCGGGAAAGAGAGGCTTTAGCTGTGGAGTCGCTTCAAGTCATGCTCGTTCTGGCTGCAGATCGGGGATGGAGCGAGAGAGGGTGGGAGGGGGAGGGGGACTCTGGCTCTCTGGAAACACACTGATAGCGCCATGCCATTGTCCGACCACAGAACCTAATGGCTTTGACATTATGAGTGCAGCGGGGACGAGACGCGCCGGCTGAGGGAACCGAGTGCTCGGCTGTACAGTACAATCACATTTGCCTCGAACCCCCGATCAACAAATTCCATTATAAGTTGAGAAATGCGCACGATATCAGAGGGATGCATGATAGCTACTGTGCCGGCGTCCACAGGAAGTGGTCCGCAGGTTACTGTCCGCATGCGTCACTCTGATGTGTGGATGTTATTTGTGCTAGGACTGAAATCAGCCTTACCCTCTACATTTGGGTATTTTCGCGTGCGTTTGTGTGTGCGTGGGTTATGTTGACGTCTTTCTCAACCGTAACCAGCTGTGCTGAGGGCCTTACCATAAATCCCGGGGATTATGGAGACAGAAGGAAAGTGAGCTTCTTTGCAGACCTTCAAATCATTGTAATTAAACTGGAGCCCTCCGGATGCAGACCAAACTGACTCAAGCCCACTGGTAGCACGTGACAACGGGTTCTCCTCCACACAGAGAGAGAAAGTCCTGGTCCCCTGTCCATCTACCAAATCATAGATGGACAATTTGGTCTGAAAGAGATAGGACCACACCAAGTCCTTTGGCGTGATCCTTTGATTTCACCTCATATTTGCAACCGATAGACCTGAATCATTTAGTCCACACATAGATTTAATATTACTGCAGTCATTCTATTATTTTCCCTTCTTCGAAATCGCTTTGATCTCGGAGTCAAAGAAGAGCTCAAAGAAATCCAAAAAAGAGGCAATTTGATCAATTTGTGAACAGTGCACCGCGTAAGTCTAGTGAATCAGTAGCACTGTCTCATAACCACGGTGTCACATGCACAAAAGGAATGCCCGAGCATGGCCTTGACGTTACACTGGGAAGATCATCAAGCACAAAGTTGTCAGTTTTATACCAAACACTTCCATGCTTTCCAGTCGTTTGTGCGACCTGAGCCTGCTCCTTCAAATTAAGCAGTCCCAAGAAATACTCAGGAATATAAAACACAAGAGTTCCCGCAAAATGAATATCCAGTATAATATCAAATAAAACGCAATCACATTGAAGATTTCTCAAAGTCTTCAAACTAAGCAGAATACTTTTAGTTTTCCTCGAGGCGTCAACCAGATTGGCATAGTGACACTGAAAACATCTAACCCCTGAAGACATCAATGCAGATGTCTGACAACTGCCTGCACACGACACACCTAAGGCGATGTGCTTCCTTGCTGCAGAGCTAGAATCCCAGCATATGAGGCCGATAGCCTGTGTGTGGGGGTCATAGTCTAGTGTCTCAGTGTCTCCTCCTGCTGAAGTGGCTGAGTCAACATGGCGGCCGTGCAGCAGGTGCATACGTATGAGTCAATGGATGTGATATGACTCTCCGTTGGTCACCTAATACCTGCCAAGTCTCCCAGTGCCCTGCAGGTTTTTCAAGTCAGGGGACTGCAGAAGCTGCTGAACAACAGACGTCTGTGGAACACGTTACACACTTAGTCCTACGCAAACATACAGACCTATAAACATATTTAGAAATGTGTGAATGTGAACGAGTTTGTGCCTGTGTGTGTGTGTGTGTGTGTGTGTGTGTGTGTGTGTGTGTGTGTGTGTGTGTGTGTGTGTGTGTGTGTGTGTATTTCCAACGTTTACATACGATTTGTAATTGCTATGACAGCTAGCCTGCCTACACAGAAGCTAAACAATGTAATGTGTGTAAAGTGGAATGGCTGCATTGTCAGCACATACTACATTGTTAGGGATTACTACTGCAGTTCGGTTGTTGTATGACTAATGGGGCATTTGGAAGATTAATACCACAGGCTGTTCTGTAATACATGTATCATTTTGTATGTATAGGCTTTTTTCAGGGTTTTTGAGTTCAAGCGTTATACATTTGAGAGTATTACCCATGATCGATGAAGAACAAGTGTTGTTTAAGGTCTGTGCAATTCTATATAATGCATGAGATGCTGAAACATAAGATATGTTTGATAGGGAAGTATTTGAAATATTTGCTTAATCCTGGTGTATTCTATAGCAATGCCAAGAAGATCTGTTTGACTGTGAACTTGAATCAGCGTCTATTCAACATCCAGCAGCATAAGGCTTGAAAGGTAAACCTTGGACAAGCAAGGGCAGAGATGACCTTTCTGAATCACGACGGGCCTATAGTTTGTGATGTGGATCAATTGGTCCCCTTTTAAAACCCCATGTAGCCGTACGCACACATAACACACACACATGACTGCCCACTCCCACATCCCCAATCCAGTAGAAGGTATGAATCACCAAAGTGAAATCTAATGTGGAAATAAAAAACAATGCTTAAGCTTGGTGGATGTTTACATCAAAGCACCTTACAGTGAGTGCATACATGCTTGGGTGGGAGGGCTGCGTTGGGAATGGAACCTCTAACCCTGGCAGGGCTAATGCCTTGCTCTACCAGTTGACTCCGACAAGACCCAATGGACCAAATGGGCTTTATCGATGTGAGAACTATACCATGAGCAAATGGTGGGCCAAGGGGTGATAATAATTCTCTCTCAGCATAAGGAAATGCGGAGAAAAAACGATTAACAGTATTACTAGTATTATTTATAAATGTATAACTGGATAGATAGACGATGAACAGAGTTGCAATATTGATCACGCATTCCTTCTGTCGTAGCAGATTGATCACAATTCTGCCTGACTGCATCAAGCAATGACAGACGCTTTTCAGTGTCATTATCACTCAAAAAATGACTGCATTCCCGATGTAGTGTGATCGTATTGGGGGATCTTACACAATGCCCCGATGCAATTCTATTCTTGATTACTGACACTTCAACGCCCACGCCACCAGTTAGTATAGCGAGTACCAACCAACCCACACTTTTGCACTCTACGGAGCACACAGGTTAGGCTACACATGATCACAATCAGATGAATCATTCCCCTTAGGCTTATACCTATCCCCTCAAAAATTCTAAACGAAACAATATTCTAGCCGCAGTAACAATAGGATATATAATATGCTGAACTTGCAAGTGTAGGTCTAAAATTGCAGATATCAAACATTTGCAGCACGTTGAGCACTTACCCCATGCCTGCAAGCTTGGTCATTCAAGGCTTTCACCCAGGCTCTCTGCCAGGGTTCCCCGAACGACTTGAAAGAAAACAGGGTGGAGAGTAAGCCTTTAGCCCCTGCTTCTGAAACAGCTCTTCCACTACGGCCAGGCCGGAGCCTGAGCAGGAAGCCCCGCAAGCCCCCCGTGTCTGTCCGGTGATCCTGGTGGATGATGGGAAGATGACGGGCTGCTCTGTTGCCTACGAGATCCTTGGCCCTCCACGAACGCACAGTGGCTAGTGAGTATTGGACGAGCCATGCCAACACTATAAACAAAGAGAGCAGGAACAGCCCCACTAGACACCACCAGCAGCAGCCTCCGTTCTGGTCGGGCTTCATAGCGGTGTCCTTGTGCCGCTCATCGCGGTGAGGAGGACGGATCAGAGGACCGGGGAGTCCGTGGGGTCGGCAACGGTGTCTGTAAGAGGAGCAATCCGAGCAATAAATAGTCCGTCTTTGTGCTTCATTCGGGACAGGTCGTAGTAGGACATGTTAAGGAATACGCAATCAGCCGGATGATATTCGGAGCGTGTGCCCCTTGACTCCAAAGAGCGCGTTTTGCTGCTCCGCGACAACAACACACCATGTTACTAGACGATGGTTCTGGTGCATTTTGCAGCGCACTTACAATCTTACATGTTAATAATACCGACACCAAACGCCGTACGATGAGTAAAGAGGGTTAATGATCAGCAGATAGGGAGAAATAACTTTAAACGATGACACAAAGTTGACTATTCATTGCATTAAATAGACCTACCGCTTTACTACTGCATGTGGACAATAGCGAAAGCTTGAGAAGCCAGCTTCAGTAGAAACGTGAGACAGGCACCGTGTTGTCGATGTGCATCGCTTCAGTATTTTCCGTCTGACCCGGCGTACATCAGCGGTGTGTCGGTGGGACCAGCAGCCGCTGTCATCCAGCCATCCACCGAGTCTGCGCTCTGTTCATCCACCAGGACACAAGGAGTCTCCCTCCCCTACCCCAACCTCCGAGCCGCCGTTTGCTTGCCTCGGCGATTCCTGTTCGAGCCTGCAGAGGGCGCTATAATGGGGGCGGCATGTGGCTCAGGAAGTAGGGCGGGTTGGCTGGTAACCGGAAAGTTTCCAGTTCGATCCCCGGCTCCTCCTACCTGAGTGCCGAGGTGTCCCTGAGCAAGGGGGTCTTGGTGAGGGGCCCTCACCATATACTGCTCCCGTCCCAACCAGCCGGCTTTCGCCCTGGTTGACTCCGCTGTCGATGTGTGAATGAAAGGATGAATGTAAGGCAGTATTAAAAATATATAAGTGGTTTAAGTGGCCACTGATTAGAAAAGGGCTGTATAAATGCAGTCCATTTACCATTTACCCACACAAGGAGGTCTCCCAAAACCTTCGAGCCGATACGTTTGCCTCGGCCGTTCCCGTCTGAGGCTGCCGAGGGCACTAGGCTATAAGCCCCGATACAAGACGTAATACACAATAAATACCCGAGAGCCACGCTCGCTAATCTTTTAAATGGGTGACCGAGGAGGATATAATGTGACTGTGAGAGGGGAATCACGGTGTAGCCCACATGTTGCAGGGATGTAACACTTTCATAGATATATCATCTGCTGCCAGAGGTTATGAAGCGTAATGACCGGCTGGTATACTTTAAGTTCAATGCATTTAATATAATTTCTGCCCACCCGGTATACGTCACACAGTATTTGGTCACTTGTTCGTAACACATGAGAATATAAATATCCACATTTATTATTACTATTTGTAGTTATCTCTGAATCCGTATTAAAAGGCTGTACATATAACTTACCAACAGAGGGCAAACGTAAAATTATTAAAGGACATTTACCACCGAAGAAGAATTAACTACTTCCGGTGTACCGCCCTTATATTTCCGACCTCGAGGCTGAGCAGGAACACTTCATCTGCTCCATCCTCGTGCAAGCATCTCTTTTGAATCGCTCACCCAGCCAACTCAAGATGAACGACGAAGGTAAACTTTTCATCGGAGGCCTCAGCTTCGACACCAACGAGGAATCCTTGATGGCGGCATTCGCCAAGTATGGAAACATCGCCAAAGCTGATGTGATCCGCGACAAAGACACTGGGCGGTCTCGTGGTTTCGGCTTTGTCAAGTTTGACAATGCCGATGAGGCCAAGGACGCTTTGGAGGGAATGAACGGAACCAGCCTGGATGGACGGTCCATTCGAGTGGATGAAGCCGGCAGAGGCAGATCCGGTGGCTCCAGAGGCGGCTCCAGGGGCGGCTACGGCGGCGGCGGCGGCGGCGGCTATGGCGATAGAAGCTACAACAACGAGGGCGGCTATGGCGGTGGCGAAAGGAGCTACGGTGGTGGAAGCGGCGGTGGATACAGAAGCGGCGGCGGCGGCGGTGGCGGATATGGCGGCGGCAGCGGTGGCGGATACAGAGATAACCGGGGCCAGGGAAGCTATGGCGACCAATACGACAACTAGGCCGCCCCAAGACCAGAAATCTCCCTGACTGAAGATCGTCACTTGGCTGGCTGTATTTAAAAGATGCGCCACTCAAGGAAAATGTCCACGTGTTATTGGTGACCTTATTTTTTTACAGTATGTTCTGTTCTGTTAGCAGCTTAAGCATATTTAAACCATGTTTAAAGTTACTTTAAGATGTTCCCGCGTTGACGGGGCCTCTTAATATCTTGCTATAAATAAATCTTGCTTTTTCAACATATATTCACGTGGCTTTCTCTTTGGAGATATTTTTTGTACATGCATTCCTTAGTGCTTCTAGCGCGATTCCACATCCCTAAGTGTTATATGTTGCGGAGGGAACCGTGTACTAGCAGTTTATTTCCAAGCAAATTCATTTCAGAGTATTCCACACACGAGGCCGACAGCCCCTCGTGTTGGAAATTGCGGCACGCCGCAGTCGGTCCGAAAATTCAATTTTCTTTGTTCTGCTCTTCAACGCCTGCATTTTAAATGTGCTGTAAAATTGACTGAACTTGTATAGGTGAACATCAATGTAACTAGTCGCACCAGTAAATAACAGCCGGGATCAGTTTTGTACTTTGCTATTTTTTTTTGTTGGTCAATTTGGTTTCATGGAGACTAAACGATTTATAAAAATAAAGAGATTGAACATGAATCTGCCTTATTCGAATCCTTTCCCAAATGAACCATGAAGTTAAGCATATCATACACATAATGATAAATGTGTTTGAAAAGCTAGGATGGATGATTTATGTGATTTGTAGAAGAATAAAAAAAAAAAAAAGTTAATGATCGTAGAAGAACTTCCGGTGTCACGTTGTCATGTCCGACCTCGTGATCAAACAGGAAGCGGTCTTAAACTAAACCTTAACGCCGTGGAGCCTGAAGTTGTACATATCGAAGACGCAATGAAAGCTTGTCTGAAATGCTAGGATGAATGATTTATTGGGGAAAACTAAAATCTAAAATAAGGATTAATAACCGAAGAAGATGATTTTCCGGTGTCACGTTGTTATGTGTCCGACCTCGCCATCGGACAGGAAGCGTTCTTAAGCCAAACCTTTCCGACCTGGACCCTGAAGTGGTACATATCGTAGACAAAATGAAAGCCTGTTGTCTGAAATGCTAGGATGGATGATATATGTGATTTATGGAAGTCGCTCTCAAATGCGTCGAGACACGACGAGTCACGAGGGTATTCTTAATGGAACGTTTTCTACTCGCGTAGTTGGACCCGGAGGACTCGAGGCTTCTGTATCGATCGATCCAAAGTCCTAACTCATAAGATTGGGAAAAAAAACCTGATCAACAAACACCTCGTTCATCCAGAATCAAATATACCAACTCCCGAAATCATGTCTCAAATCCCGGTTTTGCCGCTTCTGATCAACTGCATGTTGTCGGCACTCGGGTGCTTGGCCACAATAAAACTCATCCCGGCGTTTAAAGACCATTTCATCGCTGCCAAGTTGTATGGCATTGACATGAACAAAACATCAAAAAAGCAAGTGTAAGTGTCTTTACATTTTTATTACCGTCCATTTGTGAGAACATTACTGTCCCATGATACCATCTGATTGTGCTACGTCAGCGTTATGTTTGTCGTTGCTCTGATTCTGTGCTTGTTCTGTCCCCGGTTTAGTCCAGAATCCCAGGGTGTCATCAGCGGAACTGTGTTTCTCATCATCCTCTTCTGCTTCATCCCCGTGCCTTTCCTGAGCTGCCTTGTTGGGGACCAGTGCACAGTCTTTCCACACGACGAGGTGGGTCGAATATAACTACACATGATGAGAGCCCAAAAGGAACCTCTAACAATACGTCATGCCCCGCCCCCTTTTGAGTCTGTCATCCTTTGACTGGCATCCAATTCAAATTACAATGTCTTAGCTAATTTAGATTAGAAGCCCAAATGTTAGTGACAGTCAGGCCAACCATGTGTTATTTCTTTTGACCAGTTTGTCCAGCTGATTGGCGCTCTGTTAGCCATTTGCTGCATGATTTTCCTGGGCTTTGCTGACGATGTGCTAAACCTGCGATGGAGGCACAAGCTGCTGCTGCCCACCATGGCCTCCCTGCCACTGTTGATGGTCTACTTCACCAACTTTGGAAACACTGTCATCGTGGTGCCCAAGCCTTTCAGACTACTGCTAGGGCTCCACTTGGACCTAGGCAAGGCACTCTTATTGATAATGAAAATGATTATTATTTTTTTGGTTTTCTCTCTAGTATCAATAGTATTATTGTATTTCATTAGATCGTAGTAATGAAAATAAGGGATAATCATAATTCTGAAGTACTTCTGTGTTAATAAAATATTACATAATGGTATTTTAAACTACATTTGCTTTGGTGTGCAGGTATTCTGTACTACGTTTACATGGGCATGCTGGCTGTGTTCTGCACCAACGCCATCAACATCTTGGCCGGGATCAACGGCATCGAGTCGGGACAAGCTCTGTTCATCTCAGGCTCCATCATCCTCTTCAACCTGCTGGAGCTCCATGGTTGGTGGGCCAGCAGTCACACCCTACTGTAAACCAGTCGATTAAATTGCTTATAACAAGGAAACATTGCAAAATGTACGTGTATTCAACAGTAATGTGATTAATTTTGGGGTCTATTTTTTTTGTTGTTGTTTATACCCAACAGGAGATTATGGAGATGACCACATCTTCTCCCTTTACTTTATGCTACCATTCTTCTTCACCACGCTGGGACTTTTCTACCATAACCGGTTGGTTCAGCATCCCAAGCAAACCATCCTCCTCCAAATACATCAACCCCTGACAGACTGGCGTTTCCATTCCTCTGCCGTCTTCCAGGTCTAGACACACTTTATTTGACCAGAGAGCAGAATTCCCCCACCAACAGAACATCGTCTTGTCCCACGTGCAGGTACCCGTCCTCTGTGTTCGTGGGAGACACCTTCTGCTACTTTGCGGGGATGACCTTTGCGGTGGTCGGCATCTTGGGACACTTCAGCAAAACCATGCTGCTCTTCTTCATCCCCCAGGTGGTCAACTTCATCTACTCCCTGCCGCAGCTGTTCCACATAATCCCGTGTCCCAGACACCGGCTCCCCAGGTATGCTGTTGGCTTCTCTCATTCACAACCTGCCTGTTTTTATTTTTAATTTTTTTTATTGTACTTCAAAAAAAGTTTTTTTCCCCAGTGCTCTGACCAAAGCAGGCAGCAGCAATCAACAACATAATGTTTCAGACAAATTATAAAAATGAAATCCCAGTAACAGCAGATTTAGTTTCTGGGACTTAAGTTTAATGTTATTGTATTGACTGTGAAGCTATGACGTTTCATCCAGGTTGAATCCCAGCACGGGCAACCTGGGAATGAGCTACTCCAAATTCAAAAGGAAGGATCTCTCTAAATTGGGAAATCTTATTCTGCAGGTACTAAAACGCTCATCTTATGAATGATGTGTTGTGTGTCTGTGTCTATCTATAATTCTACATTATTTGGACTGAAGTAACTATTAATTTCCTATGAATTAATTTGATTGTAGTATGAAAACAGCTTAAGTAAGTTAAGTTAGTAAAGAAACAGGCAGTTTTGGTAAATCCTGACTAACCCACACTAACCCTTGTCTTTGAAGCTTATAGTAATGACATAGTCGCACCCGGTTGGTTGAGAGTTCAACTAAAGTTTACTCCAAACAGGCGGCAGAGTTACTGAGGTTACTGGAGGTTCGCCGGGGTCAGGAGGAAGACGATGAGTTCATAGAGTGCAACAACATGACCCTAATAAACCTGGTGCTGAAAATACTGGGGCCCGTTCACGAGAGGAGCCTCACCACCATAATGCTGCTCCTACAAGTAAACCCCCAAAAAAACCATCAAATCGTTGACTTTATGTTATAGTATTCAATTTAACAGTTATAACTGATGAGGTATTATCCACACATTCCCTTTCTTCTCTCCTCTCTCCAGGTATTCGGTAGTGCCGTGGCTTTTGGAATCCGCTATCATTTGGTGCGGCTTTTCTATGACGTGTGAACCAGACTGCAAGGAACCCAGAGTCATGACGGAGGACATCCAGAAGAAGGAAGCGTATTGACACTTCAATGGATTGGCCTGGTTGACGGATAATAAGAACAATATGCCTTTTGATGTCGATCCCATTTCCTCACACCAACACCATTCTGCCTCAGAGCAAATCAACAAGGGGAAAATGTATTTTAGGTCAAATTTAAATTTGGTATGAGAGCATAAACCATGAATATGTTTACAGAAAGGGATCTGCGGTTATGGGTATGAATGTTTCTTAAGCTCTTCATCGGAAATAGCACACACACACACACACACACCACTCAAACAGAGCTTGTCGTCATGATCAATGTCCTGGATTATGCATGTTGGAAGTTTTTGGCATCTGATAAGTTGGTTTATATCATCAGGATCTTTCTTCTGGTCGTTGCTCTGGATGTTCCTCTGGTTTTCTGCTACATCTTTAAGGAAATCAAACATACGAAGGAAAAATAAGCATGTTGGTCTCCTTTTTCGAGAATGTACTAAAACAGGCATTTACTGATTGAACAATTACATCAACATTTGATCAATTCTATGTATTTTGGCATTATTAAATGTCAATCAGATCACCCTGTGATATTCCAGACTTAGTTCATTTATATAAAAGAAAATGCCAACCTTGTATGAAAAGACAACGGTTAAAGTGAGGGTCAAATGAAGGGTGGTTTTGGGTTTTAATGTAATTAAGCTTTATATGAAAGGCCAACAGAAGAAAGGCCAAAAGAAGGATAGCGCAGGAATGTTTAGAGCTAGAATTTCGGTATTTATGAACATTGTCTGAGAAATCACTTATTTTTATGAAAACGAGTAACTTGAATGAAATAATATTTTTAGTTTTTCTTTTCTTAGAACAGTTGGCCTCAATGTGAATTAATTTTTGACACTGGACAATGAAGCTTTTTCTTGGAATGCTATTAGTGTTCAATATTTACGTTTTTAATGGGATAGTGGTGTTGAAAATTAAATAAGTCTTACTCAATTACGCTATTGTGCCATTTTATTTTATTTCAACAAAAAAGTTCTCAATTGAGAAACCATTTTGTAAAAGGGAAGCAAGTGGAACGTTTAAAGTGTTAATTAGTTTGCGGGGACGTGTTTCGGTGGTACTCAGCCCGCGCATTCATGTTTACGTTCCGTTTCGCTCAATACACTGACCTCAAGATGCTTGTTTTGCTTCAAATTATTCCCTTAATGATAAATAATAGTGTATAGGAAAACTTTGTTTTTGATTATACGATAGGCCATAGCTCAAAACAGAGTAATATAAATCCACTAGATGAAAGTCTTAAGATGCTTTGAGTGTTTGGGTGGCACCTGTGCCCATCTGGACGTCATCCGACACTCTGGAGACTCCTAATAATGGTCGTGCTGTGAAATAGTGAGTTATAGATCCTGCAAGTTCACTGTTTAAAAGGAAATGCCACCAAACAAACGGATACAGAAGAAAATGTCGCTTGTACTTGAGTGTGAGTGGGGCTCCTGTCAAGACACCTTTAGTAGGATGGAGAACATCTGTAAGCACATGGAGACTCACCTGGGCACGTCGGACCCTTCGGATGATAGCGATGAAAACGAAGGTCAGGTTAATAATAGGTCGATTGATCAAGACTAGCACTGTGACTTCATTCACCTAGTCACAATGCATCCACCGAAAGTGTTCATGTTGGATTGCACCGATCAATGAAGTTCTTAGAATAAATAAATAAAAACGCTTTTCTTATGTGAATGCTTGAATTTTCAGCCGAGCAGAGCTGCCTTTGGAGACATTGTGGATTCTGCTCGGTAGACGTTCCCGAAGAGCTGCGGCGTCACGTTTTCTTCCACTGTTACCACACTAAGCTTAAGCAGTTGGGCCTGCAGGTGCTGACCTCGAACCCCAACATGGGCACCTGCTCTATAGGTTACCAGAACCGCAATATCATCCCTGAAATCCCCTGACAATTTCACCTGCCTTTGGGAGGATTGCGAGGTACATTTTGGGGTTAAAATCTATAGCTTTTGTTCTTTGAGGGGGCACAGCAGAAAGTCCACTTGAATCCAGAAATGTCTGCAATCAATTATTATCGTTATTTTAGTCATTGACCCTCTCTGTTTTCAGCAACCCCCCTATGAAAACCCTGAATGGTTTTACCGACACGTGGAGCTGCACAGTCTCTGTATGGACATCCCCACCGGTGACAGTGAATGCTTGTTACGCTGTGCGTGGAAAGGTACGGCGGCACAGCCTCACCCCCTGTGCGGATGTTATGAGATGTTATTCTCTGTCATGACAATTGAATGACTTGATGATAATAATTTGACTTGCATGGGATGAGGACAGCCATCCTCCCAGACATTGTTTAAATCTTCGTTCCTTTTTGTTTTTTCCTTTTTTGGAAGAATGTGAAGCGAGTGCCAAAGGGCGACCCAAGCTGCGGGAGCATCTGCGGAGCCACACCCAGGAGAAGGTGGTGGCGTGCCCGGGCTGTGGGGCCATGTACGCCAACAACACAAAGTTCTTCGACCACATCAAGCGCCAGAGTGCACTAGAAGGTATCCTAGGAGGCTGGATAGGGTCTAGTGGCGAGGGGGTCAGATCAAAGCCAAGGAGGTTCTCTACCGATAGGCCTCACTTGAGAAAGATGCATAACCCCCGATCCTTTAAGGGTAATACCTTGGGGGGGATTATCAAACCACCAGTTCCTCTTGCCTTCACTAAAACATCTGTAGTGAATACTATATAATTGAGTTGTATAATTTATGCTGAAGAGAATTTAGCATGTGTGAGCTTGCCACAAATTTAAACAATGACACGCATCACCTTTGTCTCTTTGAATCAATTTGCATTGGTCAAGGCAGAGGTTGGAGACAATACAGTGAATCACCATACAAGTACTTTTGCAAATTGTCTTATTACAATGTATATAGTGGCATTTTGCTATTGTATACATTCGCGGCAGGCGTTTTCACACTAAAAGCTCTAAGGCAGAATCAGTACAACAGAGGTCATTGATAGCAGATGTTTCAGCGAAGCACGGAGGGACAGACCAGTATTTTCCTTTTTATTGATGTGTATCTGAATTCACTGTAATTTAACAAAATTATATAATGCTTTTGCTAAAGTACGTTTATCGTTGATGAAAATAAACCCATTTTGAGGACACGTCGGCCAGCCAAATAACTGATTACAGCATGATCCTGGGATCATGATCATTCAGTGAGACAATGAGTGATGAAGATTCTTATAGGGAATCGTTGTGGGTTGTGAATACAAAGGTAACCAAAGTTGAGTGGGAGTGACCATTGTGGATTTTAAGATTGGCGAGAGAGGCCAAGTTAAATGCAATACCTTATGGGGGAGGTGGACATGTCTTCAAGTCTGCAAGCAAGGCTGGAAGACAGTTAAAGCAATCTACACAACAAAGAAGTCAATTAATTGGCATGGCCTGAGGCTCAGACTTCGAGGCTACAGGGGCAATTCAAATGCAAACGATCTTAAGTCAGAGAGCGGAAGAGAAGTATCCCTAGACACAGTGAGAATACATACAATTCCTTTTTAATGTGAATAGTAATTAAACAAGGTTAATATAATTGTATATTTGGTTATGATTGATATTTCCTTGACACTTGGCTAATACTATGTATTTTTAATGGGTGATGGGTCTTGCAGGCCAGCGGTTCCAGTGTTCTCATTGTTCGAAGCGTTTTGCAACAGAACGACTGCTGAGGGACCACATGAGGACCCATGGTCAGTCCATTCAAGCCTCTTCTCCATCAAATCTTGATCAACAAATATTGTTGCTGGTGACGTAGGAAGTTGTGCCGTCATTAACGGGTTTGTTTGTTTTGTTTGCGGACAGTAAACCACTATAAATGTCCCTTATGCGACATGACCTGCCCGTCGCCCTCATCCCTGCGCAACCACATCAAGTTCCGCCACAGCAACAGAGAGGCCATACAGCTGTGAATACTGCGAGTACAGGTACTACTTCTACTACCACTACTACTACTACTACTACTACTACTTAACTTCTAGTATTTCAAGGTGGCCTTGGAATCGGTTAACCTAACGATTGTTAGTGCTTGGTACTTGGATCCTATGAACGTCCTCACTATACCGACAGCCATAAATTGCTTATCGTTCTTTTGAAAAATGTACTTATTGTGAATCGCTCTGGATAAAAGCGTCTGCTAAAGGTCAACTCGGCCGAAGGGCTTACTGCACAGGAACACACGTGCTCTTCAGTGATCTTGACTACTTAGCAACTCCCCTCACATTATTTACTGTGGTATTTATGATATGATGTATTGTAGTACCTAGTCGACCCTAGCCTTGTTATAATAATATCAATACAGAACATTGTTGCCAAGTTCACATCTGAACTCTCACTCTATCACAGTTGTAAAAACCTGGTGGACCTGCGGAAACACCTGGACACCCACACCAGTGAGCCGGCCTACCGCTGCGACGCGGCGGGCTGCACGTACACGGCGCGTACCGTCCGCACCATGAAGATCCACTACAAACGGAGCACGAGGTGCGACCACAGAGCCTTTACCGTCAGAAAAGCCCCCTCCAGAAGGGAGCTGGAGCCTAATGTGTGTTTTCCGTTCCTCTTCTTTAAATCCAGGGGGATTTTGTGCCGCGCTACAAGTGCCACGTCTGTGACCAGTGTTTTACCCGAGGAAACAACCTCACGGTTCACCTGCGGAAGAAGCACCAGTTCAAATGGCCCTCCGGACACCCCCGCTTCCGGTAAGCACGTGTGACTTCCTCCCGTTGAACGGTCGGGTGGCCAAAGGGACTTGGTTCGATTCCCCAAGGTCCAAACTCTTCTTGTAGGCACCCATGATCAGGGTGCCGTACCTTTTGACTGCTGCTTCGATTTAATGTATCAGAATTGACTGACATTTTGGATAAAGGTGTCCGCCAAATTAAAAGAGAAATCCGTTGTCAAATTTGATCTGTGGTATGATAACGAGTTGAAATGTTTATTTAGTGAGCAAAAAAGCGCATATAGACTCATTCTTAGGTCGGCTGTTTTTAGCCGATTCTACCAAAACGCTATAAACTTGGAACAATAGGGGCATGTCTCATGGTATAAAACTAAATCGCTATTTACAAGGCTAGAAGTAGCCCGACACTTCTTTGGTAGTATAATGAGGGTCTTAACATATAAAACGAGGCATTGATAACTTTATCTGATAAAAACAGATTGTTTATTAAAAAGGACATTTTATGTTCACCCGTCGACCCCATCTTGTCTTTAAGACTCGATAAGTAGATTAAAAAACACAGAGCTTGCGGGTTGTTCACGGATGTCACAAGCTCTAATATTCGCCAATCTACCTATCGAGCCTTTGTAAGTGGTTAAAAATAGTGATTTTATTTTTTTACCATGAGGCCTCCCCCTATCGTTCCAAGTTTATAGCTGTTTCGGTAGAATCGGCTAAAAACAGCCAACTTACAGAATGCCTCTATACGCACATTTTTGCTCCCTAACGAACATTCCAACTCGTTATCATATTAAACATATCCCGGATCCATTTTACACAGGATTTCTCCTTTAATAGATGGGAAAGTAGTCCAGGTATGTGTTCAATTCCAACACAACCTAACCTGTGTGAGGTGCAGAGCTTGGCCTTCTAACGTGGATAGACCACTGTCGTTTCTCCCCCTCTTTGTCGTCAGATACAAGGAGCACGAAGACGGCTTCATGCGGCTGCAGCTGATTCGCTACGAGAGCGTGGAGCTGACGGAGCAGCTGATGAGGGAGAGCGGAACGGGGAGGATGGGGAGGAGGACGAGGACGAGGACGACGAAGAGGAGGAGGAGGAGGAGGAAGAGGAGGACACCGGGGCCCAGGCGGAGCCCCCCGGGCTGGGCAAGCGGGCGGGGGAGGCGGGGGGTCCCCTCGACATGGAGCTGCAGCTGCGAGGGGTGCTGCTGGAGGAGCAGGGGCCGGAGGTGGGGCTGGAGGCCGTGGGAGGGCAGGGGGACGGTGAGGAGCAAGGGATGTTCTACGTTCTGACCGGAGGTCTGACCCAGGAAGGGGAGGACGCCGTCATGCTGCAGCTGCAGGACACAGCCAGTCAGCTGGGCATGCATGTGGTGTAAAAAACCACCCATCCTGGCTCCAGGACCAGAAGCTGTTCCCAGAAGGACCCACACACATAGAAACGCTCCTGGACCGGAAGTTGTTCCTTACAAGACACACACACACACACACACACACACACACACACACACACACACACACACACACACACACACACACACACACACACACACACACACACACACACACACCACACACACACACACACACACACACACACACACACACACACACACACACACACACACACACACACACACACACACACACACACACACACACAGGCTCCAGGACCAGAAGTTTTTCAATGCAGGACTAACACACACAAATTGGCCCCTGGACCAGAAGCTGTACCTTGCAGAGCACACACACACACTGGCTCCAGGACCAGAAGCTCGTCCTTGCCGGACAACACAACACACCACAAAACACACACGACTACACACACACACACACACACTTGCCCTAAGACCTGGAGGCGATGGCGTTAGTGAGCTCCAGGGCCAGAAACTGTTCAAGGCAGGATACGAACGAACCTGGCTTCCACTGTAGCAATACTTTCATCTGGGAGCTGAGAGGGGCTGTCGTGCACATACTGTGCCCTCCGAGAGGGCTTGGCCAGACAGGTTTTTGTATTTATTTTTAGCTCATTTGAAGGAGGAACACTCAGGATTTGAATAGAGTGCAAGGCACTTAATTTAACATTCATTTGAATTATTATTTGGCCTTGTTTCATTTGTTTTCGATATGTCCTTGGTACTGAGTTTTCAGTGCCTGATGTTAAACCTATTTGTGCAATAAAAACATTACAAAATAAAATACTAGATGCAATTTGAATATCTTATTCATACTTATTCATACATTTGGTTTTTTGTGGCATTTTTTTGGAACTCACCATATTCTGTTACATTCTATGTGTTGTCTTGAAGACTCTTGATAATAAAATACTATCAATGGCAGTGGGGCGGGAAGTTAGCCTGGGTATACCCATGCTGCCTTGCGCGCGATTTCAATTCCGCGCTGCTAGACCTCATCTCAATAGATTGAGATGAGGTCTGGCGTTAGCCAGGCTAGCGGGAAGTAGGGGTGCTGTAGCATCCCCTGGTGGCGAAGCTTTAAAACTGCGATGGCGATAAAAACGTTCGCTTATCATTTATTTATCTCTGGTTGTGGTTTCTGTTTTTATTTTGTATGTTATGTTTGGCGTGTGGGACGAAGAGAGTGGTATTTTTTTCAATTATTTCATTTAACCTCAATGTATACCAATCAGATTTGTCTTGACGCGATTGCGATTCAGCCTACGCATATCATGCACGCACACTCAGCCAGACACATCCTCGAATTACAAGTTATTGAGTTATTGAGTGGTGTGTAGACTACAGTCCTGTGTGGCATAGTAGCCTATCTTAAGAATTCTATAAACTCTACGTGGACCGTAACCTACCCCGCATCCCATGCCGAAAATATCTTCCTGTTAGTCTGATAAATGGAAGTATTGGATGTTGACTTAACTGTGGCCTGAAGTGGAAGGGAGCAATATTTTTTTTTAAACTGTCACTAATCCTTCTTATAAATTACTTTCATCCTCCCCGGCTGCCAATTTGATGCGTAGCCTATATAGGCGCCTCAGATCAGAGAAAAAGTGGGGAGCTCATGTAAGTGCAGCCATTTTACGGGTATGCCTCAAAACATTCAATATAAACTCATTTGTCTCGTTCTCAACGTTGTATTTCAACAAAGACATTAAAAGTGGAGACTCATTAGGAAGCCTAGCCTGATAGGGCTAGTGGTATTAGCTGTCTTTAGAGGATTAGCCGGGCATCTATAGCTCAGCGTAAGCAGCGTCGCTTCCTCACTCTTCACTCAGGGAAACACATGAACACTACGCTACTACCACTGTCATGACATCTCCTGGCTCCGTGGAGGAGGTGATCTTTGCTGTACGTCAGCGGGGGTGACGCTGCGACCGAGGCCCAGAGGTTGGAGGTAGAGGCCTTGACCCGTGGCTGAGGCTGGTCGGCCACAATGAGGGTACATGTGGTGTTCCTGGTGCTGCTGTGCAGCTTGCAGGCCCTGTTCTTTCAGAGATCCACAGCAGACGAGGAAGTCAGTGGTAAGATTTAGAATGGTGTGTTATTGTTGGTTTTACAAGTAATTGTATTTACTATGGGTTGGGACATCTTAGTCTCCAATCCATATGAATCAGAATTACTTTTATTACATCCTTATTGTACTTATAGTACACAAGGCTTGGTTCCTCAACAGCCATACACCTAACCATAGCAGCAACAATACAAGATAAAGTAAATACGATAGTAAAAACAGGAATATGTAAATGTAAGTAAATGGATGGAGGTAGGCTGGAAGCATTGGGGATCAAACCAAGTATCTTTCAGCTTGAGTCGAACACTCTATTCTCCCCCTCCCACCACCACTCTAGTATTGTTATTATCAGTACTAATATAGTATTATTATATTTTGTTAATAACCTATGAATATTAAACCGGTTTTCAAAAAGGTGTACTTGATGGCCGGTATGATCTGGTTTGGAAGGCTTGAGGCTCATCCAAGACTGACGTAGGGCTGCCCCGTGGTTTGTTAGGCGAGGCAGAATGGCTCCCCCAGACCTGGGAGGACACGTACTGGTCTGGGACCGCCCCCCTGTGCCTCGGAGGCTGCAGGGGGCGCCACCAAGAGCTGAAGAGCGACCGCTGTGGGGACTCCAGCTGCTGCTGGGTGGGATCCAAGTCCCTCTGCAGAGGTGGGCCTGATGTATGTTCACCCTGTCGTTAGACTAGTGTCCCATCACCTCGAGACCAACCGATCACCACCTAGTGCCTCATGTCAGGGCAGAATCAGCGAGGAAGGCTTTACATTTCTATGCCTACAATGAGGACAAAATCGGCCATCTTTTTATTATGGGCATTTCTTGTCTTGTTAGTTAGTTGTTATTGTTAGTTTATTCGAATGTTCATGTTCTTTTTTTATGTCCTTTGTCTGTAAACATTCATGCTTTTTTTGCTGTACTGATGCACTTCCGTTGATTCAACTGGGGGTATGGAATGAAACCTCAATGGGTTCGTGATTCATAACCCCCTCTCCAATGCGTCTGTGTTGTGCTCTGTTGGGGGGTGGACTGTAGTGAACTGTGGTAGACCGGATGTGGACTACAACGGCGTGGTGACCGGTGACGACTGGTGGGTGGGCTCGCTGGTGAGGTACGAGTGCCGTGCCGGCTTCCTGCTGCTTGGAGACTCCCACCAGAGTGTGCCAGTCCGACGGCCGCTGGACCCCAAAACCCTCCTGCCTGCGTGAGTTAACACAAACTCACGTCCCGCATGAGTTAAAACATACCCTCCCGCATGAGTTAACACAAACCCTCCCGCCATGAGTGAGTGAGTTAATACAAACCCTCCCGCCTTAGTTAACACAAACCCTCCTGCCTGCGTAAGTGAACACAAACTCACGTCCTGTATGAGTAAACAAAAACCCTCCTGCCTGCGTGAGTTAACACAAGATACATGTGTTGATGTTTTGTCTGATACATTTCATGAATCAGAATTTACGAGATTGGGGAAAGAGTTTGATAACTCGAATGGGGGCGGAAGGGAGTGTGTGGTCTAGGGCCCCCAGTAGATCTTACGTAAACAACCCTGAATTAAGTCAATTCACATGCAAAAAAACGTTTGACTCCAAGCAGAATAAATGACTGAATTGAATGAATGGCTGAATTCAGAATTCACTTTGTGAGTAAAATAAAAGTCATAGAAAAATGTTTTCTTTTTGTTTTTTTGTTTCCCTTCCCATTTCACTTGCTGAAAAGATAGTCTGCTGAATATCGAAATATTAACAAACAACAAATGCTAGATCCCCCGTTTCTCCCACCGCTCCACCCAGGGATGTGTCAGCGGGGTCGCGTGGAGGTCAACGAGAGGGAGCTGAGCGGAAACTGCTCCACCACCTGCGCCAACAAGAGCTACTTCGGAAACCCCAAGCTAGGCTGTAGCCATCTTGACAACTGTCAGAACAAGGAGACCGGCTGGAAGCGCTTCTTCTCCCAGTGTGTCCCCTGCGTCTGCGACTGCTCCATATCCTGTAGTGAGTAGGCTTCTAATGGGCCCTCGTTCATAGAGCGGCCATCTTGGTTTTAAATGCTAGCTAGCATTCAGGACCAAGATGGCCGCTGGGTGGGTAAAGGCCTTTGAGATGTGTCACTGGGGGACACATCTCACCACAATCCCTACTTGGGATTGGGGTGGATGGTGGCTGAGGAGAGAGCTTCATACACTGGGGGATTTGGTTCTGTTATTGTTCATGTCAACTTTGTGTGTTTGTTTCTCTGTTTTGGATATTTTCAGCAAACGCAGTCAAACTGGAGGTGAAGAGGAAGAGAAACTGAGATTGCCGTCCCTTCCTGTCTTCTCTTCTTATCATCTCCCTCCCTTTGTCTCAGGTGAAAATGAACTAACATCAATGAAGGTTTTGAACCAACTTATTTCATTGATTTGTGGTCTGAATTGTTTAGGTTGACTAAGAAGATTTATGAAATAAATAATTGACTAATTGATCAAAACATGAATCTTAGATATAATCTGTAGGATAGCTTTGATGGACTGATGGACATCCTCTTTCTGATTCTACCAGTTCTATGCATGCAAACAATATAATAATGAAAGCAATAGTGTCATATAATAAATGCTAGTAAATAGGAACATTTTACTAAGAACCTCATACAACATAATTGACACTATGAGAGATTTGCAGATATGTAGATATTTATTATTCTGTTGTGAGACAGACATTTCTTGCTTTTTTATTATTATTATTATTATTATCTTAGATATGTTTTAGATATGCAAAAGACAATTAAATGACGTCATGTTTATGTTGTGTAATCATTTATTCATTACATGCATTATTTAAATACACATCCAGGCTTTTAATTTACCTAAATTCCCCCAAACACAATCTATTTCATTGTCTGTAATTTGTCTGTTATGTCTGTAAGCGTATTTTGTTTGTCTGATCATCAGCGCTACAGCTCCTGTGGGCCACTAGAGGCCGCTAGTAAGCAGAGTACCACCGGTCACGTGACTTAAGCGGTCATGAGCATCTATGGTCATGAGTAGCAGAGTCCATGTTCTCCTTGTGTGCAGCATGCTATACTGCAGATTCACAAATACAGTATTTTATGCTTATATTCTTGAAAGACTGAAATCAAACCCAATCTATGAATTACTTTAGTTTATAAGTCTTTGGACCAGGTGCTCAGACGCAGAATTATGTGTTCACCAGCTTTGGGCTTGTAGCAGCCGATACCTGTGTAACAGAAAAACACATAGAATCATCTTCACATCAGTACTACAGTAGCAGCCTAATCGTTATCCAAAATGCCTTGTAGTGATTACAGATACATGACATTAAGTGGCAGGTGGGGTGAGGACTGGCGAAGGAAGTCTACAAGACTGCAATGACATTGGGAGTCAATACCCCCTTACCATAACACTAAAGGAATATCAACAATACTGATACTGGTCTTAAGCACTGCTGGGAGTGAATACATTTACAGAATTAGCATTACTATGTTACACAGGAAGAAATAAATGGGATTATTTTCGGCACTTGGCCTGCAGCCTCATAACTATGACCGAATCCCAGTCGTATTGATACAGCACCACCTCAAGTGTGATATTGCTTTTGTACAACAGTTATACAAGTGCCCCTTATTAGTGAACAGTTGTATGCATCAAACCGATTATGATTGGTTTAGTTTTTCTTTGTTTTATCTAATCATTTATTTGGCTCTGCTCACACAAATGGTTCCACAACTTGACTGGGACAGGACTGGTGCCAAGGAGCACACAAACATGTTCCTGCACACTAGCTTGCTACCTTGTCTACGTCTACACGTTACCGCTAGCCAGCTGCTTTGTATCACGTTCATGTATCTGTATATTCCATTTACTGTGCAACCAATTCCGAGTCTGTTGACAGCCGCTTTGGTGGCATGTGTGATTCAGATGAATCAACAGCTTACTTGCAATCATTAATGTCGGCTAATTAATGTTATTATAACACCTATCCAGCAAGGGTAATACATGTATACATTAAAGTCCCCGTGTTGGTATATCAGCACACATGAAATGCCTCTTAAACCATCAAATCAAATCATCCGGTCGGAACTGACTGTCGTATACCAACGGATATCCTCAGTGCGCCGTCCGGTGTAACGGAGCTCGCGGTAACAGAGCTTGCGGTAACGCTCCTATCATTAGGCCTCCCCTCCGCTCCCTGTTATGTAAGGAAGTCTTCTGAGGATGCTACCAAGTGGCTCATCCAGGCCTGCTCCGACACGCGCCCGCCGTGGGGAGGGCCTCATCGCTACGGCGATCCTGCCGTAGCTACACTGGTACTCACCCACATCCAGCCGGGCGGGTTCCCCTGACGCGCCCGCTGACAGCAGCTCCCAGTAGGTCTGGGCCTGCCCGCTGCCCGCCACTCCGTTGACGCTCTCCAGGAACAGGCCGTGTTCAGGGTCCTCCTTTAGTGTGAACCTGACGGGACACACCGTGAATCATTCAGCGAGGGACACGTGAAATATTAAAAGAAAAAAACCCCAACCATATAGTGTTGCTCTAGGGGGGAAATGGTGGACCTTTGACCGCCTGCTTTTTATTCGGCAGACGCTTATCCAGAGCACCCTGCTGTAGATTCAGGTATCTGTCATTAAGGAGCAGGTATGGAGGTTAGGCGTCTTGCTCACAGGTTAGGTTGTAGACACAGGGGATCGGACCCGCAACCTTTCGATCATCGGTGAGTCAGACGCTCTAAACAACAGACTATTCTTCCCTCCCCCCAGGAGGGCTGTGTGGATGAATGAAATGCATTTTGTTGCACAGTGGTGGTGTGTGATCTTACTTGAAGGATGGATCCGTCTGCTGCAGTCTCTTGAGGGCCCCCAGCAGAACCCCTCCCTCCACCACAGAGCTAGAGTAGGAGCCCGTAGCCTCGCCAGACAGCCCGCCCTCCACCGACACCCTGATAGGAACCGTCCCTCCCACCGGCCCTGAATGCCAACACATAGACATGGGACACACACCACCATTAAAGACACTGTCATACACCGTACACATTGCCTATGTCTGCCCAGTCTGTCGTTTAAGAGGACGCTGTATCCAAAGCAACAGAAGCATCTTACGAGGATGCCTACTACAGGTTAGGCTGCAGACGTTGTGGTTCAAACACAGAACCTTTAGGCTGGGAGTCAAAACACACCCAACGCGCTCACACACACACACACACACACACACACACACACACACACACACACACACACACACACACACACACACACACACACACACACACACACACACACACACACACACACAATAATGTCGACGGTTAAAGAAGTGTGATTCGAGTAATGCTAAATGCATAAAACGATATCTAATGTAAACTAGTACAAATTGATCATTTCACCTGCTGAAGTGCCCGGTGTGATGATGAGCAGCAGAAGGCCCAGGAGAAGCACAGCACCGGCCAGTCTGAGGTCCATCCTGTAGGTAGTGTGCTGGTTTGTGTTGTTGGGATACTGCACAGGGCCGCTCTAGTCTTATAGTCTATTGGAGCCGCTCCGCACACTACTTGAGCTCCTCGGAACACCTCCCTGGTCTGGGGTTAACATTCCAATCCCCACATTGCCATGGTTACCGCAGCCATGTTCATTCCGAGACAAATAAAGCCTTCGATGTTGGGTCAATATGTAAAAGGGGACATTGGTGACGTATTCAAAATATAAACATTTCAATTGTTTTGCAGATTTTCCAGTGTTTGATTAATTTCTACGGGGTTTTTTTCAAATGGATAAGCAGAACATATGGGATGATTGACACTTTTCAATGAGGAAAGACAGACATTTCACTGCCTATAGCTTACAGTGCTCAGTTTTTGGAAGAAGGAAAAGCAGATCATACACGTTTCCATCACGTTTTCTGTCAACACTCGACCCAACCCAGCGTTAGTAAACAATTATCATTGATGTAGCCCTCCTATCATTCATTTAAATATTCCTTATATGGGATTGCGCAAAGACGCGCAGCGTTTCTCGGATGCCAGGGACACACACATCTATTTTTAAATCCTGATTATAAGAAGTCTGAATGGAGGTCGCGGCGTTGTGATTGCACGGAGGCCCAGTATGTCTGAACGAAAGTAACCCCTCGGTTGTTTTACCGAAAATAACCCAGCCACTGCAGCATCAGCAGCAGCGGCTCGTTGCGCAGGTGCGGTCTTTAAAGAGACCGCGCGCTCCAATTCACTGATCAATGTTTACATCTGAGACGATCAAACCCCTGGCCGGATTAACATAGTGACACAATAAGGACACACTGCCTGCATTTTTAGAAAAGTGTTGTACATGGGATGACGTGAGCTCACCACGATATGTCAACAGCCGAACCGAAATGATATGAGAGTTGTGTAGTAGGATTAAGGTTAATTTAAATATGCCCTACCCCCCCCCCCCCCCCAGTTAAAATATACTTTTGTTATCTGATTTAGATATATTTCCATTGTATTACAAACGGTAAACTTGAGGTGATAACGCCTCCTCAATACTTCGTTGTAAGGCATGACAGGCTATCATGATGATAGGAAAATATGAATAATAGTGGGACGATGGAAAATGTCTGTCCCGTTTTGACAAAACAACAACAACAACAAGGCTGCATGTGAGCATCCATATCACGAGCTCCGGGAGATGGGAGTGCGGACTTTCTCCTCGCGCAGACTGTCAGCATCAGCAACGCCCTGCATCCCAAACCGCCGCGCGTGTCACTGATGCACTGACCGGCGCGATAACGGCGCCTGCCATTGAGTTGCTGCTGCACCACTGGGGCTTTCTCTTTCCCCCATTTAGACGGACTCGAGATTGGAATCGACACTTTACAAAAGGGAAAGACGCTTGAGGAAAAAAAAAAAAGAGAGAGAGAGAGAGAGGAGGGAGAGGGAGAGAGAGAGAGAGAGAGAGAGAGAGAGAGAGAGAGAGAGAGAGAGAGAGAGAGAGAGAGAGAGAGAGAGAGAGAGAGAGAGAGAGAGAGAGAGAGAGACATCAACTCTATGGATGTTCAGGATGGTTTAACCAGAGAGGAGATTGCTTCGAGCACCTAGACATGAGACATAGCATACGTAGCTGCGCGGCGCTGTTTCCTTCGCTATTCTCAAAGATGCTGTCATAGTTATCGCCGGACATGATTTTAATAGCAGGAGTTGCCGTATTATTGGATGTGCGGTATGATGCACCGCGCCCCGAGGGACTCCTGCTGAACGGAACGCCGTGTGTCGCCGGCTCACACTCGTTTTGAATTGTTCATTTGTCCATCTTTGAGCTGCCACTTGACTCTCCCGGGACCTTCAGACGTGGATGGAATCTGTTATTTGATCTCCACTGATCGACTGAGCACTGTTGCTAATATAGCCTAATAAGGAACAAAGAATCCGCGAGGGTCTGGGCCACCGTTTCAACACACACCAAAAAGTACGTTACATGTTCTCCTCTGCTTATGTCGATGGGAATAAAAGTGTGTGTGTGTGTGTGTGTGTGTGTGTGTGTGTGTGTGTGTGTGTGTGTGTGTGTGTGTGTGTGTGTGTGTGTGTGTGTGTGTGTGTGTGTGTGTGTGTGTGTGTGTGTGTGTGTGTGTGTGTGTGTGCGTGCGTGCGCTGCGTGTGTGCGTGCGTGTGTGTTTACGTGCATGCGCTCACGCGTGTGGGTCTCTGTGTGTGACTTCTTGGATTCATTTTTTTTAACATGTGTCTATCGATTATTACGGTTCTCACATTCCCTGCATTTGCTCTTCTCACACCGGCCCCCCTCATACCGGCCTCTATAGAATTCAGAGGAGACTCTGAGGGTGTCCTTCATTAATGACCATCTTGCAG
Source organism: Melanogrammus aeglefinus (assembly GCA_900291075.1). Classification (NCBI taxonomy): domain Eukaryota; kingdom Metazoa; phylum Chordata; class Actinopteri; order Gadiformes; family Gadidae; genus Melanogrammus; species Melanogrammus aeglefinus. The sequence goes on from OLKM01000614.1 coordinate 162,284, forward strand.
TTAGCATGAGCCGAACACTACCTTCTAACGTGCTTCAGAGGCCTTTGTGCATATTGAACAACTAAGTAAATGCCCCCCCCCCACCAACATCACCAGGATCATCATGTCCTTACGAGGGGAGAGATCATGGCATGTGAACCTATCAGCCTTCATCTAAGTGGGAGGCCATTACCGTCTGTCAGTGTTTCCACTGGGCCGGGCTGCATACTTGTATATATAGACACCAGGGCTATAGTGGATATTTACAAAGGGCCGGTGGAGAATCAATACACGACACTGTGAATCATGGTCCTGCATTTACAGCACAAGGGATTTTCAGCACTGCAGCGGGGCCATCGGACATTTTGGAGTGTAACGAAGTGCTGTTTGTTTGGAAGTAATCGAGTGCGTTGAATGCTTGTAGTAAAGTTTACACAGTTGTGTTTCTTTGCCTTTAAGTTGAAGCAAAGGGTTCACGTTGGCCATGCGTCGCAGCCCCACATTCCAGTTCGGCACCGGTTGTGAAATGTCAACAGTGGTGGGTTTAAACTACGTTAGCCGACTGTTGCCAGCGGTAACCAGACCCCGCTCTCTGATGTAAAATATTCCATTAGTGACAAAACGGTCTTTATTCATGTTCTTCATATGAAACTACTTTTATTATAACATGCTAGAAAGTAGCCTATGTGAGTATGCTGGAGCCGACTAAAAACAAAAGCCACCACGATGTGCTCCTTCAATTAGTGACCGTTCCACTCTTCATCATTGACTCAGTGGCTGTAGCTCCATGACGGTTAATGAAATGATTTCATCACCTCCCGTTCCCTGTGTAATGTGGCTAATTGTAAACAGTGAGAAAGGGACCAGGACATATTCTGGGAGCTGTTGCTGAAGTGGAATATTGAATTGATTCTAGACTTTTTATGTTGGACCACCGCCAACACATCACTCCAGTTGCAATTTTGTAACTATAATGCCATACTTGCATCATTTTAATGTTCATGTGTATTCATAAAATGTGGTGCAAAATATGTTGCCGTGTAAGGCATTGTATTCACATTAACTTACATATAGAGGGGAATTATAGCAGTTACATTCAAAGCTTCATGGAGGATGATCAATGGTTGCTGGTAAAGGTTAACTCCGTCATGAAGACACCAAATTAAGACCACCCTTCCAAAGAGTTCATTAAGTAACTTGTTGTTCTACTGCCAACTGTGAAAGCTAATTATTACACGTGTTATCAGCTTAATTCTTTCTAGAAGTTAACACGCGCTTATACTCAGTTGCGACACTAGGTACCCTGATCAAATAATCCAAATATTATACTGGAGAGGAATGTCCTGTGTATTTATTCAGCCTATATTTCTTTCCAATGAGTCAATATTATCTGAGGTTATCAGCATTATGACAAAGTTTGTATTGTCCTTTCTTAATCTCCTCGCCTCGGATGCATAGATACTAATGTTATTGGTTTTTCATTTAACACAATCAATATGAAACTGCATACTTTAACCAGCTCATTGGTTCAGCGTTGGTACACTGCACAGTGTTTGAGTTGAACAGCGCATTTGAGCAGTCTCAATTGAGTTAAATGGAGTCATCCATTACCACGCATTACTGGACGTTTATATGCCATAGACTACATTACCTCAGCAGGATTCGTGATCGCCAAGACGGTTGGGCTAGGGAAACCAGAGTAGCCCAGTTCTACACACACACACACACACACACACACACACACACACACACACACACACACACACACACACACACACACACACACACACACACACACACACACACACACACACACACACACCACACACACACGCACGGCACACACAACACACACACACACACACACACACACACACACACACACACACACACACACACACACACACACACACACACACACACACACACACACACACACACACACACACACACACACACACACACACACACACACACACACACACACACATTCAGAGCCCCATCCCCTCTCCAGAAGCCAGTTCATAGCGGTGTGTGTAATGAGATCATGCCGTGCACCTAACCTCTTAACGGGATGTCTGCGATCAGCTGAACAGCATTCAGACCATCGCCTAGTATATTCACACCAAAGCAACAGTTATTCTCCTCCTATTCCAAGACGGCCTAACCGCCTTTTGAACGTTTTACCACCTTCTATAAACCAACTGACTTCATTTGAGTTTGATTATAACACCTGCTTCGTCGACCACATCCCGCTTCACTGAAAGACAAAGAGTAGGCAAGGCAAGGCAAGGCAACTTTATTTATATAGCACTTTTCATACACAAGGCAGACTCAAAGTGCTTCACATATAAACATTGTCATACAATAAAATACAATAATAGATAAGTAAAAGAAAACATGCAAAGGAATGAGTAAAATAGAGAAAATAAAGGAAAATTTAAAAAGGCATTTTAGCAAGTAAAAGAAAACCTATGCAAAGAAATTAGTCAATGTATTTAATCAACAGTCTCTCTGCAATTTCTTTTCTAGGACTCTAACCCAGATTCTAGGACTCTAACCCAGACACACGTCGGGACTCTAACCACAAACCATAGACCTTATTCTGGGACTCCAGTCCACACACAAACTCAGGAGGACTCTACCCCTTGAACGTATTCCTTATTCTGGGACTCCAACCCAGACACAAGTCGGGACTATAACCCTTAACCCACCTCTTAGCTGACCTAAAGGAACTTTCTCTGGGACTCCAACCCGGACTCTATTCTAGGACTCTAACCCAGATTCCAGGACTCTAACCCAGACACAAGTTGGGACTCTAACCACGAACTAATGGCCTTATTCTGGGACTCCAACACAGACAGACGTCGGGACACTAACCCAGACAGACTCTGGGACTCCAACCCGACCTAGGCAAGGCAAGGCAAGGCAACTTTATTTATTCTAGGACTCAATCCCAGCTCAAAGGCCTTATTCAACAAACAATATTCTAGGACTCAATCCCAGGCCAAAGGCCTTATTCAACAAACAATATTCTAGGACTCAATCCCAGACCAAAGGCCTTATTCAACAAACAATCAATAGTTTACAATAAAATAAAATAATAGATAAGTAAAAGAAAAACATATGCAAAGAAATGGGTACAATAGAAAAAAGGCATTTTAGTATTAAAATAGAAAATAAAGGCAAAGTTAAAAAAGCTTTTTAGAAAGTGCAATGTATTTAAGATTTTAGCAGAAAGCTATAGCAAACATAAAAGTCTTCAGTCTTGTTTTAAAGGTGCTCAGAGTTGGGGCAAGTCTTAGTAGTAGAGCAGAAGATATATGTTTCCACTTTGTTTGGGACTTTTTATAGTTCTTGTTGCTTTATCCATTTCCTTTGTTTACATTTTTAACTGCTTTGGCAGTGTCCATGTTTATTTTCCATGCCATTAAAGCTCTTATAAATAAAGACCGAATTCATGAGTGTAGACAACAAACAGACTCTACGTTGGACACAAGAGTTGGAGAGAGAAAGAAGGATAGAAAGACAGGAGTGAACTCACACTACGGTGATGCAGAGTCTCCACTCCAAAGTCTACAGGTAAACCCAGGCGACCGAGGCCGACCCGGCTCGTAAGAATGTAAAGCGTACATTGTGGGTCAATAATACCCCACGGTTGTGCATCGATTTTAGAAAAACGGGACACCACAGTTAGATAGAACCATCGTCCGTCCAGAGGTTTCCATGACAACACCGAAAGAACATAATCAAAGAGAATAATATTTCAGTTCAGCTGAATAAGTGTATAAATCACTCAGTTGATCTCTTCCCCCCCCCGGCGGCAGGCTTTAAGCATGGCGGAGAAGGCCCTGGACCCGGGGCCAGTCAGCATCCCCATGGAGGAGACCAAGGTCCCCGGGGGGACCCTGCCCGAGGCCGCCCTGCTGGTCCACCTGAAGAAGGTGGAGAACCACATCACCGACGCCCAGCGCTTCTCCCACCTGCCCCAGCGCTCCGCCGTGGACCTGGAGTTCACCGAGCTGTCCTACACCATCCGGGAGGGCCCCTGCTGGCGGAGGAGAGGTACTGCACACCGGACTCACTCGTTACACACACACACACACACACACACACACACACACACACACACACACACAGACAGACTCGCTTGCACACACTCGTGTGTACAAATGCACAAACACATGCGCACACATACACACGTACAAGAGACGAACACACGCGCGCACACACACACAAAACAAACACATACACACACACAATAGACCTGAGCTCACACACACACCGTAGGCAAGCATTCACACGCACATAAACACACACAAACACACGCACACACAAAAATAGAGATGTGCTCACGCACGGCATAGACACACACACAGACAAATACACACAAGTACAGTGTTGGTTTAAAGCATGAGAAAACACCGGCTGTGTTGATCCATATGAGCTATTTTTGAGAGGTGTTAAAAAAAGCAACTCTTTAGTAGAGAGGTTTTTTTCTCCCGTCTATCCAATTAATGATGGACATATGGCCGTACACACACACACACACACACACACACACACACACACACACACACACACACACACACACACACACACACACACACACACACACACACACACACACACACACACACACACACACACACACACACACACACACACACACACACACACACACACACACACACACACACACACACACACACACACACACACACACACACACACACACACACACACACACACACACACATCACACACACACACACACAGACACACACACACACACACACACACACAGACACACACACACAGACACACATACACTCAAGTCGCTGTACTGTATCAAGTTGTGTGTGCAGATGTGCTGCGCTCAGCAGAATTTAGATGGTGGTAAATAATTCACTCCTGCTGTCTGACGTGCATCCCGCCCCCTGCGCCCTGCCCCCCCCCCCCCCACACACACACACACACACACACACACACACCACACACACACACACACCACACACACACACACACACACACACACACACACACACACACACACACACACACACACACACACACACACACACACACACCCACACCCTTCCCACCCCACTGCCGTCCCACCCCTGCTCATTCAAACCAACGTCCGGCTTTGGCAGAAAGAAAAGGCAGTGATTGATCTGCGCATTAATTATGAATGGTATTTATTCTCACCACACGTATTAGAGGAGGAGACGTGCAGCCTGCTTATCTCTGGTCGAGCCCCAGTCACCTGCTAGTGAACACTTCTCAGAGCACTGCTCACCTCGGCTCTCACGCCTCAATTAGGGGGTACTGCTTTATTTACCCTTCTTCTTGCTTGCGGGACCTTGGCGTCGACCAACGTGTGTTGCTGAGGCATCGGGGGCGGTGGGCCTGTCTCCCCCCGTGCCCTATGGCTCCTCCTCTATAGGAGCGGCGAGGTGGATCTTCGCAGATCTTTGCATTCGCGTAGGACGCAAAGAGTTTGATTTGGTCTATAGGCTTGTTGGATTCCCTGCTGAGAACATCCCTGAGGTACCATCGTATGCCCCCTCGGTGGCGGTGCAGTGAGACACATTGGATGAATAATAGCCACCAAATGGGTTATAAAGGGCATATCTTATAATACCCACCCTCTGAACTGGGTGTGAACGAGGGAACTTGTTTACATCTTTCCCAAAAGCTGTCCTCCTGACGTAGGATACATAACCCCCCCCATTATGCACCCCCTCTCTATTTGTTCTCAGCGTCTCACATGCATACAGAGACAGGGAAGTATTTTTTCTTCTGTGTGAAACCCGAGTGTGTAGCGTCGATTGGGGCTGACAGAGCACGTGAACAGTCAACAGAGTGATGACCGGGCCAGCGGAAAGGAATAACAGGAGATTTCTCTGCTCTCGGTCGATATCTCAGCCTCTTCTTCTGCGTGTATTGAAGCTTTGTCTTCCTCTGTCTTCTCATTGCAAAAAAATCAATCCCTGTTGTTCCTCTGTTGAGCACGCTCTCCAGCACAAAGCTGGTCTTCTCTGAGATGTGCAAAGGTTTTCTTGCAGATTGTTTATTGTTAATAGGTATTGCTGGTGCAGGATTAATTATAACAGGGCCTGTATACCAAGATCTGCAATCCATAGGTCATGGTTAGAGTTGGTGTTAGGGCTATCTCAGAAAAAAAAACCTGAAATATTTGTAGGGTGTTGGTGTAGCCGGATAATTCATTGATTTACTATATTCTTTGCTCTCTACACAGACTGTTTACCTGCATCCAACAGACTTCAAACAGTGCCTTAAACACCGTCATCTTCTCCTGTTGCCTACAGATTCTGCATTCATATATAGTCTGTTGGTTAAGTGCTTTGTGTGTGTTTGTGTGTGTGTGTGTATGATATTGTGTGAGGTAGTGTAGGTTATCTGTATGTAGTGTGTGTGCGTGTAATGTTGGTTATGTGTTATGTGTGTGTGCATGTGCGTGCCTGCGTGCTTGTGTGTATGTGTGCATGCTTCCGGGTGTTTGAGGTGTTGTGTGAGATGTTGTGTAACGTGTATCTAATGTGAGTATGTAATGTAGGTTATCTGCTGTGTGTGATGGCATGCGCATGCGTGCGTGAGCATGTGTTTGTGTGACGTTGTCTTTGACGTTCTCTATGTGTTTACCAGTGATGTGTTCCCAGAAATCATTATGGGGGACCATAAAGAATGGATTGGATTCTGAGGAGGGGGAGAAGGCCCTGTCAAGGTCACCTTCAGCTGGGGGGGCTTCATGCTGGTGGGCTTCAGGCTGACAGCGTTTCACAGACCGCCTTCAGTCTGTCCTCAGTCAGTCCTCAAAGCTGTAAAACAGATTTCATGCAGTTTCAGTCTGAGACCAATGACACACTAGAACACTAAGCGGTTAGGTGTTTTGGATTGTGGGAAAAACAATCAGATGAAATACAGAGGAGAGAGCAGATCAGGGGGTAGGGGGGGGGAGAGAGAGACGTGTGATGATACTCGCACCACAATAACCTGGGAACACTGCGATGATGTCACAACTAAGGGAACACTTAGTGAGTCACAAGGTAGGCCTCTTTGCTGGGGTTGTGAGTCACAAGTACGGCTCCATGCTGGGCTTATTATGGAGGGGGTGTATGTCCGGATGGGCAGAGACGGGCAGGGCAGAAGGGACGTTGGGGGGGGGGGGGGGGGGGGGGGCGCAGGGGGGGAGGCTGGCTGTGACTTCATCGCGTCCCATAAAACAACACTCTAGAGGAGAACATTATGAGGAGGCGGAGGAGGAGGAGAAGGGAGGAGGGCTGGGTCACTGATGGTATATCTGGCAGGTATGAACCCTTCAACAAGGCGATTCATGCTGACGTATATGAGCAGAGATTTCTAGCCCTCTAGCTCCACCTAGAGTGGGCGGAACACGTCTCCATGCCAGCACAACGGTACCGCGGGCCCCCATTGTCTAAAGACTGCCTCACCTCCCAAGGGAGGGGCCATTACGATGTCAACCCTGCGTTGGCCCAGCGAGAGAGAGAGAGAGAGAGAGAGAGAGAGAGAGAGAGAGAGAGAGAGAGAGAGAGAGAGAGAGAGAGAGAGAGAGAGAGAGAGCAGAGAGAGAGAGAGAGAGAGAGAGAGAGAGAGAGAGAGAGAGAGAGAGAGAGAGAGAGAGAGAGAGAGAGAGAGAGAGAGCATGTGTGGGTAGGAGGATGGATTGTCTGTAGGTGATCTGGGACACTTCTGCATATGGTTACAACTCCCACTGCGATGGCTTTGATGCGTTGGCGCTTCTGTGTGAAAGTCTTTCATTCTTTTTAATTCGTAGTTGTTATTCACTGAGGACCTACAACCCGTTTCTAAAGCCATCGCCCACAGCACTGAGTTCTACCTTTGCTGCTAAATTTGTAATGGGTTAAGGATAATGTTCTGTGGAAAATCAATTGCTTGTGAACATTTCCACTTAACATGTGATTGAAGAGTCAAGTTTTTCTAGCGAGATTCAAAGTAAATTCCAAGACACAATTTTGCGAGCGGCAACAGCAAGGTCTTCCACTCAATAAAACCGGCCACTGCATGTGTTGCTGGCCATATACAAGTGTGTGTTGGTGTGTGTGTGCGTGTGTGTGTGTGTGTGTGTGTGTGTGTGTGTGTGTGTGTGTGTGTGTGTGTGTGTGTGTGTGTGTTGTGTGTGTGTGTGTGTGTGTGTGTGTGTGTGTGTGTGTGTGTGTGTGTGTGTGTGTGTGTGTGTGTGTGTGTGTGTGCGTGTGTGTGTGTGTCAATGCATGTGTATGTGCATGCTTGCATGCATCCGAGTGTGTGTGTGTGTGGGTTTGTGTCATGTATGTGTGCACGCTTCCTTGCGTGCATCCGATTGTGTGTGTATGTGTGTGTCTGCGCGTACGTTCCACGTGGACACGCCCGCGTTGAAGGGTTTGTGTTCGGCGTGTCTGTGCACTGATGCCCTGGTATTAGCATGCTGAGAGGTCAATAGCGTAGGACGACATGTGTTTGTATGCGGCGCACGTCAAGGCCAGGGGCAACAGGGCTGATAGGAGAGCCGCTGTGATGTGTGAGAGGAGGCCGGTATGACTGATGGACGAGCAGGCAGGAAGCCCCCAGGCCGTTGGGACGGGGCTCGTGTACTACTGCAGCCTCGCTGTGGCTCAGCGCTGT
>OLKM01000614.1:175932-233432 GCA_900291075.1 Melanogrammus aeglefinus
TCTCCCTCCCTCTCTTCTCCTCCTCCTCTCCTCTCCTCTCCTTCCTCCTCTCCTCTCCCTCTCCTCTCCTCTCCTCTTCCTCTCCTCTCCTCTCCTCTCTCTCTCACACTCTGCCTCTCCTCTGTCTCCTCTCCTTCTCCTCTCCTCTCTCTCTCTCCTCTTCCTCTCCTCTCCTCTCCTCTCCTCTCCTCTCTCTCTCTCTCCTCTCCTCTCCTCTCCTCTCCTCTCCTCTCCTCCTCCCCTCTCTTCTCCTCTCCTCCTGCCCTCTCCTCTCCTCTCGTCTCCTCTCCTCCCCGCTCCTCTCCTCTCTCCTCCCCGCTCCTTGTCTCTGCTCTCCTCCCCTCGTCATTCTCCTCTCCTCCTCCGCTCTCCTCTCTTCTCCTCTCCTCCCCTCTCCTCTCCTCCTCTCCTCTCTCCTCCCCTCCCCGCTCCTTGTCTCTGCTCTCCTCCCCTCGTATATCCTCTCCTCCTCCGCTCTCTTCTCCTCTCCTCCCTCTCCTCCTCCTCTCCTCTCCTCTCCTCTCCTCTCCTCTCCCTCTCCTCTCCTCTCTCCTCCCCTCTCCTCTCTCCTCTCCTCTCCTCTCCTCTCCTCTCCTCTCCTCTCCTCTCCTCTCCTCTCCTCTCCTCTCCTCTCTCCTCCCCTTCCAGCTCTACATCCTCAGTCAGGGTCAGTGTATATACAAAGGCACTGTTCCTTATCTCATCCCCTACCTGAAGAACCTGGGCCTGCACTGTCCCACCTACCACAACCCAGCTGACTTCAGTAAGTATGGGAAGTAGGTTGGGGGGGTGTTTGCACATGTCCTATCTATATGCCTACTGGTATTCAGCTAAAGATAGGCTAGATTATATTATATTACATTGGATTGAATATATTATATTTGATATGGCTAGGCTAGGATAGGCTAGATCAGATCAAATAAAGATAGGCTAGCTTGAATTTTATTAGCCTATATCTGTAACAAAACCTGAATCACTGAAACTCTTTTCCCTTTTTGGTTTCCCAGCCCAGGCACTGTGGAATGTGCTAATGCTATGACTAGGATAGGCTGGAATAGGCTCAGTTAGATTAGATTAGATTGATTGGATTAGATTGGATTGGATTGGATTAGAGAGCTATTTTATCATAAGTATTGCTACATTCGACTGATAGGAGGTGGAGCGGGGTTGACTGGTAACCGGAAGGTTCCTAGTCCGATCCACAGCTCCTCCTAGCTGCGTGTCGAGGTATGTCCCTGAGCGAGACGCCTCGCCGTGACTGCTCCCGACGAGCTGGCTGTCGCCCGGCGTGGTTAACCCCGCCGTCGGGTGGACGGGTGAAACAAATGGTTTCGAAGTCGCTTTGGACAAAAAAAGCGTCTAAATGTAAAGGTCAAAATATCTGTGCCCGGTCGGACGGGCATGGGCCTGACGGCACGTGCCTCTCCCTGTGCTGTGTCCCAGTCATCGAGGTGGCGTCGGGCGAGTACGGGGACCTGAACCCGGTGCTGTTTGAGGCGGTGCAGGGAGGGCTCTGCTCCGAGGAGGGCAAGAAGAACTCCAGCGACGAGAGCGACTCCTTCTGCCACTCCACAGGTTACAACGTGTGTTGCACACGCACACGCAAAGGCACACGCACACACACACACACACACACACACACACACACACACACACGCACACACACACGCACACACACACACACACACACACACACACACACATGCACACGCACGCGCACACGCACGCACACTCACAAGCACACTCACACAGCGTCATGTCCTCGCTTTATTAAGTATATTCTGCTTTACTTACTATATTGTTCTATTATTTGAACTGTTTTCAGATAACAGTTATCATTGATCATGAATGTGCTGTTACTGTGATCCCCAGGACTATGGAACCATGGAAAAACGCAGCTTTGCCACCAGTACCTTCACACAGTTCTGCATTCTGTTTAAGAGAACCTTCGTCACGATATGCAGAGACGTGGTATGCCCTGATCCTATTGATGGTTGATCCACACAGCATCATAAATACTGTGCATTACCGGTACACTCTCCAGCCCGTCGAGGAGGGATCCCTCGGCTGGCTTCGTTCTCAGGGTCTTTCCCTTGGGATTTCGGGGGGTATCCCCTTGCCCTTTATATCAATGGTTCACAACCTTTGACATCAGGTGTACCTCGTAATTGTACCGAGGTGATGCCACCTCATATGCAAACGGTGGAAAATTGTTAAATACACATAGAGAGGCTGAGAGCGCCAGCCCCCTTGTAAATCATTATTACTGCAAGTGGGCCAAGGCCATTGTGAAGAAGTGGAAAGAAATAGTGAGCAAAGTTACAATGGAAATCTTGTGATGCACAAGAATACAAAGCCAAAGTGCTATATTTTCCTCACTTCATCTATAATATATTTATACCACTTGCAGTACCCTCACGACGCCATAAATGACTTGGTGTTGGGAGGGTTCATAAAATGGGGGGCCTTTGAAGTCCCTTGAGCCTGTAACCGTGGTAACGGGCCATTCGGATCCGCTTGACCGGGCTACAGTGTGCCTTCACCAGCGGCCAGCGGCGTTGCGTTGACGCGTGGCCCTGCTTGTGTCTCCCCCAAGGTGCTGACCCACCTGCGGGTCATGTCCCACCTGTGTGTGGGCGTGCTGATTGGCCTGCTCTACCTGAAGATCGGCAACGACGCCAGCAAGGTCTTCAACAACACGGGCTTCCTCTTCTTCTCCATGCTCTTCCTCATGTTCGCCGCCCTCATGCCCACCATCCTGACCTGTGAGAGACTTCTCCGTTCACATTGAGGGCCTTCAGCGGACGCTTTTATCCTAGGCGACTCACAATAAGTACATTTGTCAGAAGAAGGAGAAAAAAATATATATCCCTGTCGGTACAGTAAGGATGTTCATAGAACCAAGTGCCAATCACTTGCAATCGCTAGGTAAACCCATTTCCCTTATACAACAAAGATCGCTAGGATAAGATGATACACAGCTAAGTACTTTTCCGTTGTTTTTTTTTTGGAGTGCCTTTGAGAGACTTTGGTCAACTGTACCATCAGCACCTTGATATATGATACCTACGCTGCACTGCCGCACTTCCACTAATATAAAACTATTATGTGAATAGTTTGAATTGTTATTTGTGTTCTTGCTAACCTTGCATTTCTGAGTGGAGACAGGGTGCACTCTATCCAGTTGTTTTTCTAGGCTGTGCGACGTTTCAAATTGTTTTTGGAAATGCCCCAGTTTTGTTGACGACGCCTCACTCGAAAGTTGCGTTGATTAAAAGCGTCTGCTGGAATATAATGTGTTCTCGCTTCTTCTGCCCTTTGCTTCAGTCCCGCTAGAGATGTCGGTGTTCCTGAGGGAACATCTCAACTACTGGTACAGTCTGAAAGCATACTACCTAGCAAAGACCATGGCGGACATACCGTTCCAGGTGACTCTTACGAGGACGTGCCAGAGAATATAACCGACATGAACAAAACCCCAAAAAAAGGATTGCAAACCCTCTGTCGCCCTCTGTCTCTGTGCTAGGTGCTCTGTCCCATCATGTACTGCAGCATCGTGTACTGGATGACAGAGCAGCCCCCCGAGGCGGTGAGGTACCTGCTCTTCATGGCCCTGTCCACGTCCACAGCCCTGGTGGCCCAGTCCCTCGGCCTGCTCATAGGGGCCGCATCTACCTCCCTGCAGGTCAGCCGCCATGCATGGCCTGTACACAAAGGAGGATGACAAATACAAGCCTACAAAATATTAATATACAAATAAAAAAAAAATATATATATATATATAAATATAGATATTTCCCTCCAAACGAAAAACAGTTTTCATGGTGCAAAATAATTACAGTTAGTGCTACAGAGTAATATTGGGTAATCAAAAGAGTTAAATGTAGAAGACATTGCAAATTAGACATGGCATATATTTCCACATGAAAAAAAAAAAGGTTACTCATTCATTTGATGTCATTGAAATCTGTTTCAATCCGTGTTCGTAAGGGTAAATAAGCCTGTTTCCTCCGTCCCAGGTGGCTACGTTTGTGGGGCCGGTAACGGCCATACCCGTCCTGCTGTTCTCTGGCTTCTTTGTGAATTTCGACACCATTCCCAAGTACCTGCAGTGGAGCTCCTACATCTCCTACGTCAGGTGCGTTGTCATGAGATCACAACGATTTCCAAAACGCAACAAACATCTTTTTCCGGTTTACTTTTTCGAATCATTTCCTCAATGAAAAATGATTGCCAGACGATTAGCGATTAGCGATTAGCGATTAGCGATTAGCGATTAGCGATTAGCGATTAGCGATCAACTACAAACTCTGAACCCTTCCTCCGAGTATTTCGCTGTGTGTCCTTTTCCCACACTAACACTGGTGGGTCGATGGTTGTTTGCTCGGTGCAGGTATGGATTCGAGGGCGTCATCCTGTCCATCTACGGGATGAACCGCTCGGAGCTGGAGTGCCCGGGGGTGGTGTGTAAGTTCCAGAAGCCCGAGGAGGTGCTGCAGCTCCTGGATGTGGAGGACGCCAAGCTCTACGTGGACTTCATAGTCCTGGGTGTTTTCTTTGTGGTCCTCAGACTGGCCACCTACCTGGTTCTGCGCTACAAGGTCAAGTCAGAGCGCTAGCACTGGACGCACGGACGCCGGCCGTGGTCCGTGTTGACCACGCATGGATCTCAAACCATCTATATACCATATCATTGACAGAAGAGGTAGGGAACAGTAATATATAAATAGTCTTATGTCTGATCGCAGACATGCACACACGTACACGGAAACACACACATTCATACATGCAGGCTTGCACAGACAGATAGACACACACACACACACACACACACACACACACACACACACACACACACACACACACACACACACACACACACACACACACACACACACACACACACACACACACACACACACACACACACACACACTGACATGCACATAAGAACAACTATCTAGAATACATGCTGCAGCATTACTCCATCTGTACAGTTCATAATTCCCTGGTATAGGAGTGCAGTGTGTTAGAGGGGTAGACTCTGTGCTCGTAGGTTTTTATCCTCGGTCAAGATTATTCTAACCCGGACAAATACACCAAGATGTTAGTAGTCTTGTTTTATTCTCTTACACAAACCACTTTTTTTTTTCCCCACCAGTACCTTTTTTGAGAGTATTTCATAAGTACCGGCCAGTAACTCTCCACGAATACCACGTTAATGCACTGCAACTATACATGTACCCCGCGAGACCAGAAAGCATGTTTACTTGTGGTGGGGGAAAAGAGTTTTTGTGGTTTCGCCACAGAGACGTGGCATTGAGGCGATTGGAAGCTCAAGCCACGGTCCTCGGAAAAGGGACGCAATAATCCTGCTTGAAGTGAGGCGGACCATGGCTTCCCCTTCCATCTCTCCCGTGGCCACCCCCGGGAACTCCCTCTGTGGGAATGCCCCGCAAGGATTTGCACCAGTCTAAAGAACCTGTGTCCCTGCTCGACACAATGGCACACTGGGGACAAACGATGAGAAAGTGACACTGTGGCAGGGCCCCCGGAGGATCAAGATTTGGGACACCTTTCATAATACTGAACCAAGGCTGGTTACCACGGGAACCTAATCGCAACACAAGTTCGGTAAGTATGTGTTAACTGGTACATGAACAGGATTTTCGAAAAAGCCACTCCCCCGTTTCGTCTGCATAGGTCATCAGCAACAAAAAAAAAAGAATGGACTGTGAGCGGAAATAAACGTTGTTTTCCATGTGTGTCATCGGGATTCTTACAGAGGGGGAAAAGAGTACATGGATGTTATTTAGATATGGATTATGTGTCCTTGTATATGTCGAGATTCAATGCAGCGTGGATGCAGTGGGTCTTGAAAGAAGAGGGCAGATATATCCTTGTTTTTAAACACAGCCTACAGTTGACCTGACCCTGAGTACGGCCCCTTTTTACTTTTTAATCCACATATGAATATCTTCGACGAGGAAGAAAACCTTGGAGTATAATATTAAAAAAACTAAAGAAAAGAGGCCTGGCCCACAAAGGGGCCAAGCCTTCTGATCCTGGATGTCTGCGTTGAATGTGGGTTAAGCTCAAATGCAACAGCCAATGCTAAAATGTTGTCGTTTGCGTAAAAAAAAAGCTGTTTTCCGACTTCGGACTCGCTCCATTCGCACTCGGACGGTGAAAAGTCTGGCTTCTGATCCACTTGGTCCGTGTCCGACTGATGAGTTGTTGCTAGATGCTAGATCCTTGAAACTTGCTTGGCTGGGTGTGTTCGTGCCTCTGAATAAGAATGGGTCCTTCTGCTTTGATGCTCCTCTTTAGTTTTTTTGCAGACACAGAAGATGTAAATAGAAAATGCCCACTCAACACACTGGTGTAGAGATACATACACACAAGCACACACACACACACACACACACACACACACACAGACAGGTGCGCGGACGTGCTCACACACACACATACACACGTCAACATATCGAAAATCACATTAACAGATTGCATACACACACACACACACACACACATACATACACAATCAATAGCACTTGACATGTATAAAAGTACATGGGCAAAGCAAATATTATTTTCCAATAAACTTGCTATGAAATATTTCCTATAATACTAAGTAATCCTTATTATAATGCATACAATAGAATAAGCATATACTCAATGATTGTACAGTGAATATGTTATGCTGTAAAGAAATGTACATTTGCACTTCTCAGTGTATGGTTATTATTTATTTGTATTTAATTTATTGTTCTATATCAATATGAGTGCTGCTTGAAAGTATATGGGGAAACCGCAACTGGATGTTGCATGATCAATTAAGGAATGAAATTTATCCAAAATGAAATTTCTGAGCAAAGCATCCTGATTTTTTTCCCTCATCCAAGTCAGATTTTTTTTTGTGCAAAACCACAGGAGGATATTCAATTTTTTTCAAACATTACAAAATCACGTGTTTTATTGACATGGCGGGAAACAATGTGAAGTGCTTTGCAGAGGTTTTCCATTTTGCCAACAAGGTGGAAAGACAAATGTCACCGCTGACGTACTGTATGTAGCATGTAAGCGTATTCAGGTAGCAAAGCATCTGGTTCACTGAGCTGGCCTAAACACAGGTGTGGCTGTTAGCAGTAACTGAGTTCATATGACAGACATCACATCTGGGGCCAGTGTGCACATGAGCGCCCAGCACACTAGTGGAATTACCGTCCGTTGCTGCTGTCTGTATTTTTGTCCTATTGTTTTAAATGCACTGTTAAGTAACTTTAGATTGAAAGGTGCTATAACAATAACATGTATTATTATCATTATTATTAATTATATAATTATATCATGTTGACCAATGCTGTTACCCCCTAGAAGCGAGCAGCAGGATAGTCTAGCAAGAGTTAGCGGTTATGGTGTTTGACAGCCAGAAGGTTCTGGGTTCGAACCGCGATGGCCATGATCTCCACGTACCCTTAATCCTACCTGCATCTCAAGAGCACGATGCCTTCAAGCTTTTTGATACATTTGTGTTAATTTTAGCAGCTACACCTGTGTTTGCCCTGATACTACAGCAATGAAATGCCATCCTTTGAGGACTAAAGAGGATTTATGATTTGCAGAGGTTAGTGTCAAGAAGAGCAATAGTCCGATCCATAAAAATGTGAGTGTGGCCCAGAGATTAACCGTCTCACATACACACGCCCTCACACACACACCCTCACCCTCTCATCCTCACACACACACACAAACACATGCACATGCACACACGCACACTTTCGTGTCACCAACGTTGACATTGTTTTGCGTTTTGCTGTCAATGTGTTGTCACCCCCTCTCTGCATTGGAAGCTATAAAAGGCCAGACGAGTGGGGTCTGGATAATGCCATGTGGGGCGAACAGGACCTGTGTTATTGTTGGATCGAAATGTGTCCCAGGTTGGTCAGGGAGTGGAGATAAAGGGCCTGATTTGACGGAGGTCTTTCTTTTTGCGTGCAGATCAGGATCAGATAAATGGGAAAATGTTGTGTTCTGCAGTGTGTAAAGCGGGTTAACTGATGAAATGATTGAAACAAAAATTGTGTTTATGTTTCTTCGAACATTACCAAAATGTAAGCCCCCGATCCGTCCGAGCTGTGAAGGCGAAAGGACAACCACAGGCAGGCTACGCACCCTTCCCTAGATATGGCATGGTACCCCGTTCATTAGCCATTAGTACGGTTTCACACACTTTTCAAATAAGGATGATTGCTAATTTTTCCTTTTTATGAAATCGTTGTTTTTTTCCAGGAACTTTAAAATACAGATGTTCAACACTCCACTACTGTACGATTATCTGGGTTCATTTTGTTCTTTGTTATTCCATTCAATGTCGGCCTCACTTGTTTCACTGTGAATATGATCTGGTCATCAAGCTTCGTCTACCTAACCGTTCTCCTCTCTTATATTACGAGTAGTGACGTCCCTATACGAGACCTTTCAGTATGTGACAGACAATGCGTTTTGATCGACTAGAACGGCTGTTTCCGCCAAACAGATCATTGGTGAGTTGTTAACCTTAATTTGTTTGTCCATTTCTGTTTGTCAGTGGATCCTAAACTCAAACAATACAAGTTCTGTGTACTGAACGCTGTTAAAAGGATTATAATAAAGTTAACCGTTTATAACCTTTTCCTCCACTGCTCATACTAAGACCATTTATGGGAACCTCCACAAGTAACAATAGTAGCACTAATAACAATGAATATAGAAAAATAATATATGCTAAATATTAATAACACAACGAAACAGTGGCAGAGGCAGTTGTCCGCATCACCGTCGACAGCCTCCACTAATACTTCAGATTAATAATACTATTATTAATAATAGTAACAATAGTAACAACTATTATTACTATTATTACTATTATTACTTAATTAATTATAAATCAATTATTCTTATGATATTGTATTATTATTATATATTATTACTGATTATATTTTTGACATATCATTTAATTATTATTACTGTTAATTATTGTTGACTAGCAGGCCTTATGTTATTTTCTTTAATTATTCTTTTTTTCTACATTCAACCACACAAATAGTTTTGAAAGGGAATTCGTTTTGATACAAATATATCATTCCTCCAGTGACTAGAGAGAGCTTTGTATTTGCTGGAGGCCAATATAATATGTGTACAGTAGGTGTTAACCAATGACCCCATCAATATGACTTTGTTAGCCAACCTAAAGTAGAAAAAAACCACACCGCCCCCACGTTCATTGATTTTTTTTTTAATGCAGTGGGCTACTCAGCGACATAGTGTGAGCAAATACAAACTCAGGTCATTGACCCTTTTTTTTTTTTTGTAAAAACAATATCAATATCAACATGACGGTCATTAACAGGAGAACGGTGTTTAACAGCCTCATCCATCCCACATTACTGCACACATAGCTTCCCAAAAAAACATTTAACAGGGATCCTGACTGCGTTCTCATCCCCTTCCTCAAGCATAACACCAAATATTAATAGCACTGCATACTTCCACACCAGCAGCTCAACTCGTCCAGTGAGTCACCCAACGTTGGTCTGCTTTAGTGTTATCATTCTGCAGTTCTGTGGGGTGGGACTGCTGTTCCACATGAATCATATGCTGGGCTGTGGAAACAGGGAAAGAAGGAATACAATGCATCCGTTGTTTAGTCCCTCCTCTCCAGAACGCCCCGTCTGGGATCAATGAAGGACGATCGTATCGTGGTTGGTGGAGGTTGAAGGGTTTTAAGAGGCTCATCAAGCACCGGACCCCCCTGCTGGCCCTCTGTCGGAGGGGTAGGAGGGGCAGGAGGGTAGGAGGAGTAGGAGGGGTAGGAGGGGTAGGAGGGGTAGGAGGGGTAGGAGGGGTAGGAGAGGTAGGAGGGGTAGGAGAGGTAGGAGGGGTAGGAGGAGTAGGAGAGGTAGGGTGGAGTAGGAGGGTAGGAGAGTAGGAGGAGTAGGAGGGTAGGAGGGGTAGGAGGGGTAGGAGAGGTAGGAGGGGTAGGAGGAGGTAGGAGGGGTAGGAGGAGTAGGAGGGGTAGGAGGGGTAGGAGGGGTAGGAGGAGTAGGAGGGGTAGGAGGAGTAGGAGGGGTAGGAGGGGTAGGAGGGGTAGGAGGGGTGGGACCCCCTTGCGGACCACTGTCCCCCCGGGGGAAGTAGTTCCACCTTTTTGCATATTTTTTATTTCCAGGGACCTACAGGTCAAGAGACTTCACCATGAGGGAAGCTAGGTACTACTGTGTTTTAACTGTTATGTGTTTGCCTATTTTTACCACTTATGATATGGGGGTATGATATTTGTTGTAACAAGTAAGTGTCTTTAAAAGAGTCAACACATCTTAAAATAAGTAGGGTAAGTAGCAGGTTTTAATTGATTAGTAGAATGAAACTTTCCAGATTACACAGACTAAATAAAAGACACTAATCGCTAAATTCAAATTCAAACACTCACAGAAATGGCATTAGAAAATGTATTGTGTGTGTGTAATGTGTGTGCGTGTGTGTGTGTGTGTGTGTGTGTGTGTGTCTGTGTGTGTGTGTGTGTGTGTGTGTGTGTGTGTGTGTGTGTGTGTGTGTGTGTGTGTGTGTGTGTGTGTGTGTGTGTGTGTGTGTGTGTGTGTGTGTGTGTGTGTGTGTGTGTTTGTGTGTGTGTGTGTGTGTTAGTGTGAGTGTGAGTGTGCGCATGCATGTATGCATGTGTGTCCGCATGACGCAAATGTAACAGGGTTTATGGAGAACTAAAAGCAAAATAATAAGCCATTAACAGCCTGATACATAACCAGCTATGGTCGCTGGCCACTCATCCACTTTAATGCAAACCTCCGCCGTTGGATCTGGAATGCCAACAACAGAATATTTTTAATGGTGTACTGAAGTAGCAGCAACTGAAAATGGATGATGGAAAATAATTAGAATGAGTTCTAAAGAACACAAATTTGAGCCACTTATTTGGTTTGCATTGATTCATACTTTAGTAGGCTACAAGTTTTCCAAAAAGATTATTATTTTATATATTTTCCATATTGTTTCTTTTTTTTTCATCTTCCTGATGCTGCAAAATATTTTTTTGCCACTTAAATAACCAGCAATATTTTGCGTGGAGCTGACTGAAATATTGAAGAATCATTTTCACTCTCCACTTTCTCCACTAGGGAGCCCAGCAGCAAGACATAGTCACACGTTGTTCAGATTAAATTCTGCTTTATGAGGCTAGGGATAATTACCATAGTCAGCAGCTCTGTTATCCACGGCTCAGTCACCAGCCTCTACACATTAAGAGTATCTCGTGGATGGAGCCCCACGTATTTTCTAAAAAGCAGTTCATTTGACTGGTAAATTGAATACCTAACAAGCGTGATTGACAGGGTGACGAAATGACAGTCGGTGGGGAGTGTGACTGAGCAGGCTTGGAGCATATGAGGTAGGTCATGGGTTTAATTTAATGAGTGTGCTATGGATTAGTAGGCAAAATGGCTTCTGTCCAATTTATTTCAACTGTTTAATTTTTGTAAGGTTTGATAGAACTCAAAAGTTAATCTAGTAAATTGATCTTTTTATGAGTCTCTCTCAAACTCGAGACACAAATGCAACATTTATTTTATTTATTTATTTCAGGACAATGCACGTTAATAGACATGTACAGCAGTACAAGTAATTCTGCCAGATTGTAGCTCAGGGGCTAATTTCCATTGGTAGTCCATTGTTATGAATTGTCACTTATTGTAAATTAAGTATTTGCACTGAAAGCCATTCTGACATTTCAGAGAGCACATTTCATTCACAACAGTATAGTATAATGTGTTATCACCACATTTAATCACTGTTCTGTTCTGCACTGTTGTCAGTATGCTGACTTTTGGAACATGCTAATAAAAACCCAACAGACTTTTGGCCTGAGATAAGACCAAGTGACAAAGAAAAGATTGTTTGATACACCTTTCCTAGGAACATGATTGTAAAGTTACTTAGTAGAGGTACGGGTTCAAATATTTCTGATGTGGTTTCATTTGTTTTGTCTCAAAATGTCTTTCCAAAGAAATCCAAAATATTTGTTCAAATGTAGGGCTGCTTGGGTTAACGACTTTTAACTAAAATTAACAAAAAAAATCTAAATTTCAATACAGCAAATTCACTTAATCCCAAGAAGGAATCAACAACCCAACGATGGCCAACACAGACAAATCAGGTAGGCCTACACATCGACACCCCCTACCTGCCATCATCATCATCATCTCACCAGTACATTAAGTACACACGTACGCAATACAAAGGGGCATGCCTTTTGATCATCAACATAAAGCTTAATCCTGCACTATGTATCTGCAAGTTACATAGTGCAGGTTGCTGCCACAGTGGGAAAATCTCAGAAGACTGTTTAACCAAATTGAAATTCACTGTGTGTAAAATGTGCAACTGGAGCAACTGTAGCATGTCTTGTTATGTAGCATGAGTGTTTGACTCTGTGCCCCTATATCGTCTGACACGAAACAGGGGCACAGCGTCACTCACTTAACTGACTTGAATCAGCTTGAAACGTGTACTTCTTCGCCCTCAGTCCACTGCCATCTCTGAGAACCCCTTCTGTTTCCACGTGCTAATCCCCGATGCTATTATTGTCAACCAGCCAGTAAAGTGCAAAACAGTCCGCGAAGCTCCCGCTTAAACTCCCTTTAAGACGCCCGGCCCTTAAGTCCAAAGGTTTACCTCACTCAAAGCATCAAATGTATCCCCTTTTCCCAACATGGCCTCTATATACATCTGTCCATCAACAGTTCATTAAACTACAGAATATAAACTTGTCAGAATACTTGTATGCATTACATGCTCCCTGCTCAAACCTGCCAAACCAGCAAGATCTCCCGAGTACTCATCTCTGAAACACAAGAAAACAACATGTCAGTTGAACATAACAACAAGAATATTGAAGTCTCGGTTTGTTTTATCTGGAAATGTCTTTAAGATCTTCTATCGCAAAACATCATAATCTCTGTACCTCACAAGAAGCATACCCCTATTCTCTCTTTGAGGGTGCCTGGGTTGAGACGTGTTTTCACTGTCTGTGTCTGACACATCGCTGCCCTTTGACCCTTCTTCTGTGGGTTCCCTCTCATCCCCTACCTCTTTGGTAATTCTTCTCTGAGCCTAGTTAGACTGCTTCCAATGCTCAAAAAACGGGAAGTCCGATAGGTCAGCCATGCAACCTGATAGGACAATAAGTCTGTCCATCAAAAGTTCACTAGACCAGTTTTAAAGAATAGTTGTGTACCTTGCATGCAGCTGCACCCCAAGGTTGTGTGCAGGTTGAAATTGACCCAGGAGGGACAAACAAAAGAATCTGAATTTAATTAAAATTAAATTGAATGAAAACATGAAGCCCACCCATCTCCCACTCATTCCCCTTCCAGAATATGTTTCCAAGCCCACGCCGCGGCTCTGCTTCCTCCGGCGTGACGAGGGCGAGAGGTACGGGTTCAACCTGACCGAGGAGAGGGGCTCTCGGGGTCATCTGGTCCGGAAGCTGGTGTCGCGGGGGGTGGCGGAGCACAGCGGCCTGCGGGACGGCGACCGGGTCCTGGAGGTCAACGGGTACTTCGTGGACGACGTGTCTCAAGCCGTGGTGCGTGAGAGGGACCTCGCTCGTCACTGACGCTAATGGACCCCTCTTTTAAGTGGAGGGGTGGAAGCCCATGGAAGTGTGCATGATGACTGCCCATGCCGGGTTTTTTTTTTAAATCAAACGTTAAAATTTAATTTTGAAATTGAATTCAATCTTGATTCATGCATTTCCTGAAAATGTTGTACATTTATATATATTTTTTTATCAATATTTCTTGCATGTATCTTATATATTTTTTACATATTCTAAACAAAACCAATGATTGTTGGTGGTTTTAATTAGTAGTAGGCCAAATGCCCTGTGACATCTACATTTCCTGCCTGGTCTTCTGATCTTCTCTTCTTTGGTCTTATCCACAAGCTGGCCCGTAGGATCAGGATCAGCGGAAACCAGCTGTGCGTGTTAGTGCTGGACCAGGAGGGCTACGAGAGAGCCCAGGCCCAGGAGGACGACCTCCTGCAATTGGTGAAGTCACATGAGATGAAGGGCCTCAAATCACCCAGGCTCTGCCATGTGATCAGGAACCACTCTCACTCTGGCCTGGGAGTCAGCTTCAACCCCGTGGAAGGTATGGTTGGTCATAACTATTTATATATATTCAAGAACCTAAAATCCTCATGTACTTTGGATTCAATAGGGTTAGGGAGTTGTGACTCAAGAGTCAAAGGGTTCAGGGTTCAAACCACTATCTCTCTCCAGTTATACACCTCAGTTCCTTACCCCTTAACCTACTTCTTAATGATCTTATGAGATCTAACATAATGATATGATTAGACACATCCCTGTCAATAGAGTGGCGAAGTCACGCCCCTTCCGGTAGAGCCCATGAGACCTATGAGATCAAAAAATATGAATGGGTTTCAATGGAGAGAAAGTAAAATATTTTCTGGTCAAAGTCTTTACATGCTCCGGACTGTAGTTCAAAATGCGGCCTCACACAAAACCTGACATTATCGAACTTCTTCTCTATTGCTTCGAGCAACAGTGTCTTCTGGTTTAGTCAAATTCTATGGAGCTGAAGAAAGCTCAATTGAGACCTATGCACGTCTTTCTATGTCTATCTACCTTCCCACCCGACCCGGCAGGAGAGAAGGGCCACTTCTCGGTGGGCCTGGTGCATGGGGGGGCCGCCGAGAGGGCAGGGCTGCGCCGGGGGAGACCGCCTGGTTTGGATGAACGGTGCGGCGGTGTCCGACCTCACGCACTCCGCCCTCACCAGGATGGTGAGATAATCGCCTGCAGAGAAATTGACCCTCGCTTTTGTCTTTCTTGTCAACACAATTCAAACTGATAATCTGCATCGTGTCGGGGACCCACAGGTGAAGAAATGCGGCGATCACATCACCCTCCTGGTGGTGGACAGCGAGACTGAGAAGAAGTACATCCAGCAGAAGTGGTCCATCCTCCCGTCCATGGCGGTTCCCTGTAACCTGCCCCACCGAGCCAGGAGCCTAGCCCTGGCGCTGGGGCCCCATGGCTACGGCTTCCTCCTGAAGGAGGGGAAAACCTCTTCAGGACGAACAGGTGGGCCAATTAGACACGCAAAATAATTGAAGCACACACACACACACACACACACACACACACACACCACACACACACACACACACACACACACCACACACACACACACAACACACACACACACACACACACACACACACACACACACACACACACACACACACACACACACATGCAAACACAAAAAAACACACAAACCTACGGAAGCACACACAAGTGCGAACGCAAACACACACGCTCTCAAACATTTATGAATGTGCACATATGCACACACACACACAAACGCACACTGACAAACAAACACACACACTCTTTAATCCGATTAAAGCCATAGTTCGACTGCTCCTCAACCGTATTTTCTTCAGTGTCATGTAAACGCTTACGTTACATTATGGAATTGCTCTTGATAATTATAGAAATTAGCACTCTTGAGTATTTAATTGAATTACTTATAATTATTATAATTTTTGTTTATCCTGCGGTCTGCTTACATGTGCTATTTCAGGGCTTCAGGTGTTCTTGTTGACAGTGTTACTCATTATTGATCTACTACTACTATCCACTCCTTGTTTATGTGAGTGATGTGCATTCTCAACTCTTGACAGTTTTTTACAGTACTCTCCTCCCATTACAGTACATGTGGTGCGGGAGGTGCACGACGGCGGCCCAGCACAGAGGGCAGGTATGCAAGAGGGGGAGCTGCTTCTGGAGGTGGACTGGGAGTCGGTGGAGGCCCTAGCACACAAGGATGTGGTGGAGCGAGTCAAACAGAGCAGTCCTCAGATCACACTCACCATCATCTCCGCCCAGGGGCTGGACTTCTACAGCAAGGTAGTGACTCCACACCTCTGATCTTCTAGGAGGGGCAGCCGCCGATTAAATATACAACAATATACAACAATATTCAAATAGAAAAAAAACAATGTCCTTTCATAATGCATGCTAAACAAAGCTTAAGCAACCAATCATGCCATCTATCAGACACGTGCCTGTCTTTAGTTTTGGTGTTTTGTAGATGGGGGGCACTTGGCTTTCCCCTGGCATTGAAACGTTATGGAAATCCTGTATGTGACCACATAGCCATGCACACTTAGTCTGCTGTTGTTGTGTGACAATCTGTTTTGTTTATTCCATGTCCCAGCTTGGTTTATCTCCGGTTCTTTTCTGTGAAGACGAAGCTGGTGGGGAACAGCAGGAAAGGGACAGTCCTTTGCCTTCAGTAACAGAGGAGACCCCAGAGGAGGTTGTAGCTAGCCTGTGTGCTAGCCTAGAGGACTCTGCAGCTAGCCTGTCCGCTACCTCAGAGGAGGTGGTGGATGGCCTGCCTTCTCAAAGACACTGTGTCCTTGAAAAAGGACCTCTGGGATTCGGCCTTGACTTTGACTCTGTCCAACACACTTCTGGGACTGTTGTCAGCCAGGTACTAAAAATAACACATATTGTCTTTAACATTTCCTATTTTTGGATTTCCCCATGGTATTCTGGGACTGTAGGGGTGGTGAACATTCCGATGCTAATATATGTGGACTGTATAATATGGGACAGTAATGGACTTTAATATGGGACTGAAATACCCCAAAAATTGGGAATTTCCAGAAAAGTACACCTTAGATTGGAAAGTGAAACTAAATAAACCAAAGGGCCGAATACAATGAATAACATACATTGCTTCGGGGCCCATCCAGAATGTGGTGAAGGGCCATAGTTTGGGGACGACTGGACATGGTAATATTGGGTACACCGTTCAGTGTTTAATGATATGTTGATGTTTGTGTGTGTGTGTGTGTGTGTGTGTGTGTGTGTGTGTGTGTGTGTGTGTGTGTGTGTGTGTGTGTGTGTGTGTGTGTGTGTGTGTGTGTGGTGTGTGTGTGTTGTGTGTGTGTGTGTGTGTGTATGTGTGTGTGTGTGTGTGTGCGTGTGCGTGTGTGTGTGTGTGTGCGTGTGCGTGTGCGTACGCATGTAGGTGACTCCGGGGGGCCCTGGCCAGAGAGCAGGACTGGCAGAAGGTGAGGTGGTCGTTGAGGTCAACGGACACAATGTTGAGGGGAAATACCTGGAAGATGTGCTGATGTTGGTGAAGGCAGGAGGGAAACATCTCTCCCTGGTGGTTAAGAATCAAAGTCCCCATAGCAACGATCAGGATCAGACATGCTCTGGATCGGAGTCTCATGACTCTGAGGTAAGGTAACAAATGATATTCTGAGCATCATTCAACAACTATATGGTGGTGACTTATTGTTGTCGTCTTTTTTTTACTTCACAGGAGGAAGCTGGAGATTCATTTCTTTGAGAGATATTCTACAGGCATCAGTCAACGTGTAGGCCTACCCCTAAAACTAACTGGAACCTGTGCCATATATATTATAATGAATCAATGACCAGACAAATATCTCAGACAAACTATGAGTGATCTCAAATGTACAAATAAATGTAGATTTTTAAATGAGCTGTGTTGTGGCAATGTTTATATATATTATTATTATATATTTATATATTATATTATTATAATATATTATATACACACATGTATATAGTACATCAACAAACATACATACATTCCACGTTTGATTCATATTTAAGGTTATACTATTTAATGAATTTACAAAGATCCAGATGGATGCATTAACTGAATATAAAAGTATAGATGTATATTAAAAAAAAATCTTAATTTATGTTGAGTTTGGATTCTGGTAAAAATAAAAATATGTATTAAAATCGAATTGTGCGTATCTTTTTCCATTGACATTCCCCCACTTATATTTTGTCTCTATGTAAGTTCACCAACTCAATTGTATTATTGAATTATTTATTTATATTGAAATGTTGTTCCGGTTGTTTGACCGATATCTATTGTACATTTGCATTTTTGTTTTTATTCGTGTGTTGTAATCAGGGCGTCATTGCAAAAGTATGCCTGCTTTCAATGGCCAACCATGAATAAATAAAGGCTAAATAATTTTTTTAAAAACATAGTGCTGTATCTTTATTCTCTTTCGAGCACACATATGGACCTATTAAAGAGATAGCCGGTAGAGGCGCGCGTCCTATTTTAAGTCAGGCAGCTGTGTAGTCAGCTACTGTTAGAGGGTCCTACTGGAGGTGACATTCAGTCGCAGCTAGCAGCTAACGGGGGAGCTGTGAACATACAACAATAACGCAACATGGCACAGGCAGTGCAGAAAATCGTGGCCAAAGTGCCGACATATATCGGCGGTAAGTTTTGCATATCTGTTCAGAAATAAGGGCTCGGCTGATCAATCTTAAAATGTCGTAAATAACTTAACATTGAGATAATTTTACTATGCTAATGTCAGCCAACCGCATCGTGACCTATTCAACATATGACATTTCGCCCGTGTAAACTGTACTTTGCATACGTGTAAGTAACCATGGGGGATAATACGAAGTTTAACTGAAAGAGGATTATACTGCGTTACATGTCGATGATGCACGAGCCGAAACCTAGTGTAGTATATAGGCTAGCTTCAGCTAGCAGCCTAAAACATGCAGACTTCCTTTTGGCTCCGAAGCTCATTGACAGCTCTGTGTCTCTGTGTCACAGCCGCCGTGACCTTCTCCAAGCCCAAGCTGGCCACCTTCTGGCACTACGCTCGGGTCGAGCTCGTCCCCCCTTCACCTGCCGAGATCCCCAAGGCCATCGAAGGAGCAGCGAACATCATGAAGTCCTTCCAGTCTGGACGTCTTGGACAAACCACCGTCAAGGTGCGTTAGTAACTGGTGCCCCTGTATGTGGTGGTTCACCGGGTAGAACGCGTAC
Source organism: Melanogrammus aeglefinus (assembly GCA_900291075.1). Classification (NCBI taxonomy): domain Eukaryota; kingdom Metazoa; phylum Chordata; class Actinopteri; order Gadiformes; family Gadidae; genus Melanogrammus; species Melanogrammus aeglefinus. Next base: position 194,874 of record OLKM01000614.1, read on the forward strand.
CATTAAGGCCCAGTCCTTACCTCAGGGACCGGGGATCGATTCCTGCCCGTGGTCCTTGGCTGCATGTCTCCCATAGCTTCCTGCCTTACTCACTCTACAATAAAAATGATAAAACTATTCAAGGTTTAAATAAAAAAGGTCCGTTAAGACCTTGGTGATTAAGTCATGTAATGGCTCGGGTTGCCTTCGGCCTGAACTTGGGTATCAAAGAGATTCACCTTTTACACAGCACATTTGACTTGTTTTTATATAATTAGTCTTTGCTTAAAAAAAATGACCCGTTTCGTTTTATACATGGTTTGTGCTGTGTAAAACGTAGCAGAGCAAGCTGTTGATACTGGGTCTTTTCATTGTAACTGAAATTTGAAAAGGTATTTTAGTTTAGTCTGCAGTAATTCCAGCCCCATGTATACCCCTGCATTCTGTATGAACCATGGCTATATGAACACACTAGGCGACCTACGGGTCACCTTGTCTTTAAGTACTTTCCAATGTCATATTGACTGCTTTAAAATGACCCAAGTACTAGCGCATGTGTCCTAAAAATGTCAGATACTTTGTAGATATGCTGTGAAGGGTTTTTCAGAAGGACACATGCTTGAGTCCTTTGTATTTCAGACATCTGTTGCAACATTGGAAAGCAGTTTAATATACACTTTAGTTTTGCCCTAGTGTTCCGCTATGGCATTAGTGTGTCGCACAGTGTGATCATAATGGGGCTTGGAGAGGCACAAATGGAGGAGAGGTTATGAAGTCCAACAAACGGCTGTGGTATTTCAGACGTTATTTGATGTTGTGAATCGTAATGAGAAGCACCTTTTAAAATAATTGAGACTTATTACTTGTTGCTAGTGCTTCAGAATGTTTCAGATGCCATGTGTTTATGAACGTGTACTGCATGGATAACATATAAAGCCAATACAGGTCCATCAGTTTCCATGAATGTAATGATGGAAGGTGTTGTACAAGCTCTACAGAATATTGGATGGTTCAGTTATAACAGTTGATGGGTAGTTTGCTCGTATAGCTTTTTTTAAATTATTTAAATCTGATACAAATAAAATACTGGGTTGAAATTCAGACAATAAGTTTATAATAATGGAATATTTAGTATTAATGCTTTATTAGAAAACCTTCTGAAATGTGCTGAAGTAGTGTTAATAGGTCTGGCATGAGCTTTAATTAACCAGTCTGATTTACATTTACAATAAATGACTAGTATGTAAGAATCGACCTGTGGGAAGAAACCTATTTTCCACACTGAAGGCTGCATCCCTAACTGGTGTCATTGTGTTTGTCCCCCCAGGATGCTGTAAGGAACGGACTGGTGTGCACCGAGGTGCTGATGTGGTTCTACATCGGAGAGTGCATCGGCAAGGGCGGTCTGATCGGCTACGCTGTTTAAAAGTTTTGGACTCTTCTGAAACCGTTTTGAGAATTTTATTTCTCCTGAGCATTGTATGCTTAATTCCTTCACAAGTCCAGGGATCCAATAAATGTTTATTGTTTAAATGGTTTGTTGTTGTCGTCCTTGCCAAACCTCAAAGGAGGGAATATCTGCATTTCATCCCATTCTACTCGGGAGGCAGGGTAGTCTGTTCGCTAGGGTGTTCGATTCACAACCGGACGGAACCAGGTTGATCTCCAATCTCAACAACCTGTCCTTTTTTTTTTTGGAGAAAGACCTAATCTCTCCCTGCTGCTAGCATCTACATGCTCCTTGATGTTTGTTCGTTCACTCTGTTGCTTTTACGTCTAATTTAGTTAATGCTCTTATTTGAAATCGGTCACAATACCAACTAAGTCTGCCTGTATTGTGTCGCATTCCTGAACACCAGATGGTCATGTGTACGCCTATCTTGTAATAAACGGCAATATTAGCATAGATTCTGCTCCTGACCATTTTGCATTCCTTGTGAACATGGTTAACTTGTTCTTTCATAACTTCATTCCAGAGTATTGCCATGATCTACAATATCTAAACTAATAAATGGGTGTGTCCTGGAATGCTGCTAAACGATACAGAATTTGAAAGGGTGTGTATACTCTAGTTTGAAGGTGACTCTCGATTAGTCATCTGTGCCAGTATTGCTCATTGTGATTAGAATATGCGGCGTTGGATACATTGTAATGTCACTCAATTGAAAAGTAAATGCATTAATCTTACGTAACCTAGAGCCACTCAAGATGTTCATTTATATAAAACAATCCTTCATTTTTGCTATGTCATGACACAAATGACACTTGCATCGTCAGGTGATCTAACTTAGAATATCAACAAATCGAAGACTTAATAGAATGCATTCATGTGCCAAGGGATTTCACCTAAATTGTAATTGCCAAGTTCTACTGGCTACCTCAGCGATTTTTTTGGTCCTCCGTTTCAGATGGCCAATTGAAAAATAAATTATTTTTATTATTTATATATACATAAAACTGGTAAAACATCACTCCAACACCAGAGGCCACTGTGTTCCAAGAAACGCAACATAAGGAATATACATGTGGAAAACTTGTTACAGTTCAAACGTTTTTTAAATTTGCTCAAAGTGAACATTTGTTTCTCTAATTCCACAGGCGTCATGCTGGTCCTTTTTACGGTGGTCACCGTCGCACAGCCACATTGGCTTCTTTTGTTCAAATTAAGTTCAAATAAATAAAAGTACAATTATATAGCACTTTATTGACAAATTGACCATTATAAATGAATATCCTGTCATATAAATGAGTGGTTATCCTTGTATCTATACCATTACAAGACTTTAAATAAAAGGTGGAGGCAAAAAAATATAGACTAACACTTCATAAACTTGCCGAGTACAGTTGTGAATATATTTTGCATGTGTTGCGGTAATACCAAATTGCATCAAGATGCAACAAAATAATTGCTTAGGTGTAGGAATATAATCAAAAGCATGCTCTAATAGGCCTAATATTTCAGCCTGTGAAAAAAATGCAATTCCATTGCAACTCTTAACTGAAGTACAGTTCAAAACGGCTGAAAAAGTAGAAAAAAGGCATTTGCTTGGTACATTACATTCTAACAAACACAGGCCACATAACGAGACTGTTCAGTAAGGAACGTGAGGTCACTTCAGCTGACAGATCTTGACCGATGTGCCGACCCCGAAACCCGGGTACAGAGGCTCGCCGAAGCGGGTCTCGAACCTATGCAGCAGGCTCATGCTGCCGCTGATGCTGTAGAAGGCCAGGACCCCCGCGGTGTGGTCCAGGTAAACCCCTATCCTGGGCGAATGCGGGCCGGACACGTTCTTGTCCACCCGGTTGTGCCAGGCGGAGTAACCCGTGTCGGAGCAGAGCAAGCTCCAGGACTTGTCGTTATAGCCAAGCAGGCAGAGCGAGCCCTTGCCCTTGCGGCTGATGCCCTTGTAGGCCACGCCGATGGAGAACTCCCCGCTCCACTCGATCTCCCAATAGAAGCGGCCACCGGACAGGGCCTCTCGGCACAGCACCTGGGCGAAGCTGTCAAAGCGCTCCGAGGTGTCGCTGTATGGCTGCAGGTCCCGCGTGCGGATCACCTTCTTGTTGCTGTCGGAGAGATGCAGCTCCCTGTAGGCCGTGTTGGGGTCCAGCTTCAGCTGGCAAGAAGTCTAACGGGAGGGGAAAAAAATCCATGTTTAATACTCTCCCCCTCTGTGTGTGGACATTATTTGACATGGTGGCGATGATGATCTTCATAAAGGAGTCAGATACTCACATTTGAGAAAGTCTGCCCTGGTTTTTGGCTCTGGTGGGGGAGCACTGTCCACTGTCATTATTTCTTTGCCTGGAGATGGAGGAATATTATATTCAGCAAAAATGTAGCCTAACCCTTACACGGTTGTTTTTTTCGATGAAAATAAATACCAAACACAAGTTTCCTTAAAATTAACAAAATATTGACAAATATCAATTATGCTGCGCGTTCACCTCTGCTTCTTCTGTCCAATGTTCTCTCACTGCGGTTTGTTTGTAAGGTCTCCGTTGTGTAGGTTTGAACCTGTGTGTAGACGGGGACCTCGTTCACTGTAAAGGAGAGACAGAACATGTGTCATCAGCCTACTCGACACACTCAGCAACGGTGTGTTTTGATAGCCAAACATTAAACTTTTCCGCTTGCATTGCATAGTTAGCCTAGCAAAAAGTGTCTGTGTGTGCGCGTGCGTGCGCGTGTGTCTGTTTCCCCCACCTGACTTGGAGATCTTGAGGAGCTCCTCTCGGCCGTACTCCTCCAGCCGCTCTTTGATCTCAGACACGGCCTTCCTGGCGGTGGCGAAGGAGAAGTCTGGGTTCACCGTCACACGGGGGATGAAGCCGTCGTCCGTCGGCGTGCAGAGGTAGTTGAAGTTCTGCACCGATTGAAATCAAAACACTAGGTTAGTAAAGCGTGATCAAAACTTCTGTGTTGCTAGTAGGCCTACGGGCTACGGCGGTCGATCTCGAGTGGAACGCTGTTGACTTTTAAAACATGATTAATGACCGCAGGTTATGCAAAGCGGTACAAAGATACTTTCTGGTGTGCAATCTTAACACAACATAGTTGTAACGTGATTAGTTGTTGCTCAGTCCTGCTTAACAGACTAGCCGAACTCTGACGTGAAAGAGGTGTGATCGCAAGAGCAGTCTTTGGTGATCACACTTTGGTAGAAGGTGAATCATGTGCGGTAACGTTAGTCCACACACACACTCATCACTTAGGATACTTAATTCTCTTACTAATCGACAGTTCAATGATCTTATGATCCTCTGGTTTGAAATGATCTCATTATCATACTCATGACTAACTTAGTCACACATTTGGGGATGAGCATAACTTAAAAAGTATTTCTCCTCATTCCCCACATTGAGCTCCACCACTACTTCTTAAGCATGGTCTCTAATGAACAGCCTAGGATACCCTCTACTCGGTTTATTGTCATAAGCTAGAATTATGCACCTGCAGGAAATGAATGTGGTCCTCAGTGCTGTAGGAGCTGCTTTAGCCCCGCCTCCTTCTTTTTGAGCTCGTCGATCTCCTGCTCCAGGCGTTCCACCAGGGCCTCCGACTGGTTGAAGGCGGCCTTCTCATTGATGCCAATCAACTTGGTCACCTCTGTCCTCATCCTCTCGATGGAGCGAATCATTTCTTCGAACATCTTCTGACTCTCCACCATAGCTCTCTGGGCGGAGCTCTGTACCAGAACAGAACACACACACACACGCCCTGCGGTGTTAGTTTATGTACAATACATACCCTAACCTCATTGAGGGCTTAGTAACCATGACGACTGTAACCCAAGGCAGTTTGGAGTGTGTATATACATTCACAGTTCCTTACAATAACATGGACGTTTGCTTGATATGGCGTTAGACAGGGCCATGGTGGTTGATGTGGTAAGGTATAATCAGTTAAAAGTGAATTAATGGGAGTGAGTTAATGGGTTTTATGAGACAAACACGGTATGCGTTACAGTTGACAGTTGGGCTAGCTTACCTTCAGGGAGTCCACGGAGGTCCTTAACTCATCCAGCTCCTTCATCCTCTCCTGACACTTTTGTTTGATCTCGGCCTGAGAGACTCCCAGCAGTTTCTGTTGAGAGGAACCAGAGTTATTTAACAGCCAAATGTGCAAATGGCTATGGACGAGGCCTCAGTCTTCTTGGAGCTCATTTGAATGAATGATTCCGAGGAAAGATTCAGGTTTCTTTACTCTAGACAACCACTCTGTTTCATAATGGTACTCCACGGTTCCCTTTACTAAGGATCGAGAGTGTTTGCTTTACGGAAAAAACTGAAATAACTTGGAATTTCCATTTTGATCAGCATTTACATTAGCAACAAACCAATGTTTGGACGGTGGTTGCTATGTTAATGCTGATAAATACTGGGGAAAGTTCTTCTGTTTTTATTCTCTGCTTTCATTCGAGGCAGAGATGAGAGGTGGTGTTGATGTGAGGGTGAATCGTAGGGGGGGAGGGAGGGAGGGAGGTGGGGGGGGGGGTGGTGTAATGGAATCTTGGCGCTGTCAGGAATGCGAGCCGAGCGCCACACCAGGGTTTTAAAAGGTGCACACGGTATACAGGCGGGCAGAACAGAGGGCTCCTCATGCAGCCTTCACCCTAACCCACAGACCCATTCTTCTCAAGATAAGCTGGAGGAATGTGGAGAATCTGGGGGGAGGAGGGGTAAGAATCAGAGGGGGGGATGGGAGTGAGAGTGATTTTTTTTTGGTAGGGGGGGGGGGGGGGGAGGGAAGGGAAGGGTGGGAGTAAGATGTGTGAGACTCAGATTGTAAATCCAAGGACGAGGGAAAACAGACTCCCCATTTAGCTGAGAGAGTAGGAAATAGGATGGGCTGCTGCTTGATCTCGTCGAGATATCATTCATTTACCAAAGGCCCTGGTGAAGCCCCATCGCAGTGTATGTAAACCAAGGTTGAAATAGTGAATAGTGCTCTTTTTTTGGGGGGGGGTTGGGGGTGGGCTGGTGTTTTTTCGCCTCCTTATCTCGCCTGCATTGCTCTGCAGACCATGTGACAGTGGAAGTTATTTGAGTTTCTGTGGTCATGGTTCAAGAGATAACTACTACTGGCTCATGAACATGAAGCACTAGAGACCTTGGCTCTGTCGTATTCCAGGTCTCTCACTCACACAAAAAAACCCACACACGGTTGGATGGAAGAATGTTGAGAGATTGTTTGGAGAAGTTTCACACCTGGAGGCCTACCCACAAACCCCTCTTGGCTCATCACAGAGAGGCATTTTTTTTGGCGGTGAAATCCTGCTAGGCTTGCTGATAGTGTTCCTGATCTGGGTCAAAGTACAACACTGGCAATACAGTTAAGGAAGGGGAGGAAGGAGGGGGGGGGAGGAGGGGGGGAGGAGGAGGGAGGGAGGGAGGGAGGGAGGGAGGGAGGGAGGGGGGGGGTTACCTCACAGCTGTCTTGGAACAATAAACTACCACATTAGTATTATCGTTGTCATTTTATGATCCAATAGTTTCATCCATTAACAATGTTGGGTTTGGGATTGTGAATCTAAAGTTTTGGGTAGGTAGGTCAATACTGTGACGGTGGTCGCCCTGTAGAGTCAGAGTGCAGTTCCTGCCTCACAGCTGAACATACTGGGTTTAGGACAATGCAACACACTTTCCTTTCCTCAGGAATTTCCTGAACTCTCAAAGCCACTTGAGGCTTTAGCCTGGCTGTTATTTTTTTCTCTTTTCCGTTTCTTACCTGTTTCTCGCTGCGCTCCGCCTCGGCCGAGACGATGTCATGGCCCCGGTGCTCGCTGACGGTGCAGATGGCACAGATGCACATCTGATCCGTCCGGCAGAAGAGCTCCAGGGACTTCTGGTGCTGGGGGCAGATCTTCCTGTCCAGGTTCCCCAGCTCGTCCACCAGCTTGTGCCTCTTGAAGGTGGCCGACTCGTAGTGGGGCTTCAGGTGCTTCTCGCAGTAAGACGCCAGGCAGTTCAGGCAGGACTTGACCGCCTTGAGTTTCTTCCCGGAGCAGAAATCACAGGGGACGTCGGCCGGCCCGGCGTAGCTGTTGGCAGCAGGGCTGGGAGCAGCGGCGGCGGTGGCGGTGGCGACAGCGGGGCTGTGGACGTTTCCGTTGTTGAGGTTGAGGCCGCTCTTCTTGATCTTCTCGGCCACCAGGGTCAGCGTGGCGTTTGGCCTCAGCACGGGTCTCTGGGTGAAGGTGATCTTGCACTGGGGACAAATGTAGATCCCTGTGTAGTCTGCATCGTTCCAGTAGCCGCTGATGCAGTCCATGCAGAAGCTGTGGCCACAGGGGATGGCCACCGGGTCCCTCAGCAGGCTCACACATAGCGGACAGCTAAAGTAATCTGAAGAGCTGGGCTCAGCCATGGTTGTGAGCAAAATAAACACTGAGCCGGTCCTGGGAGAGAGGAGGGAGTACGGAAAACAAACAGAAAACACGGTCGAGAGAGGTAGAGTGAGAGGGAGGGAGGGAGGGAGGGAGGGAACGAGAGAGAGAGAGAGAGAGAGAGAGAGAGAGAGAGAGAGAGACTTCAGACTACACTTGGGAGCCCGCCCTCAGGAGTGTGGTACTGCCTGCCAGAGACAGGACCTACTTGTATTTCTGAATTCCAGGGGTTATTGATTGAAAGCAGACAAGGCCCTCCCCTTGTGGAGGGGAGTGTGTGCCAATCCCAGCCCAGCTCAGATAAGCAGGTTGAGCAAAGGCTCTTGGCGGAGGTGCAGAGGGTGTGTCTAAAGGAAGGGGAAAAGACATGGGCGGAGAGGAAAGAAATGAATGAACTATGGGAGCCAAAACCTGAAGCCAGCCTTAGTCACAGAACACATTTCAAAGTGGGTAACATTGTCCAAAGCTTATATTGGACAGTGCTTATAGCTTTTTTTTACTATAATAATTTTACTTTATGCTACATATTTAGCTGCACTTTGTCACTCATCAACCAAAACATTTAGCATTTGTGTCAACTGTACATTGTAGGCTACAAAGATATGGTTTGTTTTTGGGAAGGGACAGAAACTGTTATGGCCCGTGTTGTAGTTTCGATGCTAGCTTTTGTATCTCTCAGCCCAACCCAATTATAGTCTCGTAAATAGCTGGGTTTGTTTGGCCAAGAGCAGTGCATTGCATGTACAGGTTATAATATTTACACTGTAGCTCGTCAGACGAGTTTGGTCACTTCTACAGGTGCATCCGTCGATGAGGAAATGGCATTCTGTAAGTTGAGAACAGAGAGAGAATGTGTACACTCAGGAAAAAGACTGAGGTGTACATACACATACCAACCCACTCACTCAAAATGCACACGCAAACATGTTCACCATTGCTGTCAAGTTTGCAGATGTAAATATTTGAAATACTTCTACATTGTATTGTTAGTCACCCAAACATCCTGTTCATGCCATCTTGATTTGCAACTATCTCATGCCTACTAGTGGAAAGAATTCCTTCTTCTCTGGGCATAAGTGTCTGCTGACATCATCGGCCCTCATTAGCATTTCCTTTGGGCCGGGTCCATTGTTTCTGTGGTGATACACTTCCTATGCAGGTTTCGTGTATTTTAACCGTTCACATGAAAGTCACTTTGAAGCATAATATTGTTAGTGTTTGTGTTTAGTGTGGTGGCCGAAAGACCCAAAATTAAACATTGTTGGTTTTTACATTCCAATGTAAAGAAATAGTTGTCCCCTCCTGTTAGTATACTTGTTGCATCACTTCAAAGCCAGTTTCCCCCCTCTCCTTATATGGTCAGGTTTAAGATCAGACGCTGGTACTTCACTTTCTTTTGGAGGGATTAAGAGATTACTCTTCATCTACTCTCTGAAGATGTAGTGGTACTGTGTTTAATGATTAACTGGTGGAGAGGGCAACAGGGAGAGGGTTTGGATAGGTACTCGGTATTCAACAGCTTTGATTTTAGGCTTTTACCTGCCATAGAGAACGAATTGAGATTAACCTAGTAAAAGTTACCTTTTTAGAAAATATCAATGATACCAGTCATCAATAATACTTTCATTTGTATCAATAGAAAAGTCATTCCAATTACATTCGCTCAAAAAGTATTTCAACACTTCTAAATTGCCTTTCCAAAAATGCAATACCAAAATAAATCCTGACCCTCATCCCTGATCCAAGTTCATGGGTCGACTGTCTTTTGGGTCAAAGGGCGTTGTGCAGAGCGCTCTTACATTCATTTAGTGGGGCAGCGAGGAACAAGATGGGGGGGCTGCTTGAGCATGGAGAGCGTGCCAGGAGGCGCTGTGTGTTATTGATGGGCCTATGAAAGCATGATACTTGAGGTGCTTGAACAATGGTGGCTTTGTGGCTCGGGAGTGGAAACACAAGGTGAAGAATAGGAGGAGCAGTGGTGGACGCGCAGGCCTGGTTTGCAACAACAGGATGCATGGCCACTATAAAGCATGCGTTGTCGAGACCCCCCCCCGCCCTCACCCCCATCCCTTGCCCCTGCGACTCAGTCCAATGGTTTGACCCGAGACCAAAGCCTGGATTAAGCAAGGAGGCGTTTGTTATAAGACAAGAATTTTCCAGAGAAGATACATGAGTGAAACCGTATACACAGAAAGAGAAACTGCTGCATTTATATCTCTGATAAATCATTATACCTTTTTATTTTTTTTAAAGATATTAAAGGCTTTTACCGGTGGTCAATATACTAGGGGATATGAAACCATACGTCAAAATAACGCCAAACTTTCACCCCACTTTGATAAATAAATATAATAATTACTTAGCATTTAGTCATCGCTCCATATTCCAGTGTCTATTACATTATCATAGATCCACCCTCCTCAATGTTGTTAATTTATAGGTGGTGGTGATTTAGTTATGAATTACAATAACTAACGGGCAACATCTTTTTTTTTTTATGTTTATAGTTTCATGGTCCCAAAGTTCACTTGACATATCGGTTCAAGTGTTTTACTACATCAGTCCGATAACAAAGACCAACTTACTTCGTATAGTATCCTGAAGCCCCTGAGGGGCCTTGGGTGTCCTTTTGAAATATAACCTTATGATGAGATGAATACAGAAGTGCAACTTTTAAAGATGGCATTGACTTACCCTAGCTTTGCCTAATCTTCATATACTTTGACATGCAAATTTCCTGTCGTAAATGCGATGGCATGTTAATATGAAGGAAAGAAAACTATTATAAACAACGCATTGTATTTTGTATATAGTGGCAGTCAAGAACATTATTTGGAATATAATATATCTAGGATAAAACAATTTATATTTATATTTTGCTTTATATTTAGTTAAAATATGAATTACAATATTTATTAAAATATATTAAATCCAATATTTCTCTTCAAGTAAACATTAAAGGTAAATCTCGGAAGCATCCAACAATGATGAATAAACAAAAATGACTCGGATGTTCACCCGAGATTGACCGCGCGGGCCGTAAGAAAACATGACTGTCATATTTGTGGATGACACCACCTCTCCCGCAAGGCGTGCTGTTGATGGATAGCAGGGGCCTGCAAAGTGCTGGGCTCTGGGCCTCGGCTGGTGCCGTGCGCACGCACGCTTGGCCCCCAAACACAATGGAATCGGTTCAGCCTGGCCCTCCTGTTATCTAGACTGTCAAGCGTAGTCACATTCCACCCTGGGTTTACACAACCCTGATACTCTGCATGTTGAGGAGGAGGAGGAGCCCAGAGAGAGAGTTTGGGGGGGCCACGGTACTCTTAATTGCTTGGTTCTGACTTTGTCGTTTGTTTCTGAAAAAGGGATGAAGGTTTTTGGTTAATTAGAAGTCAAAGGTCATAAAGTGGACCGTAAAACAGGGTTGATGATTAACGGCTCACCGTTCCCAAAGAAGATGAAACTTGGTTTGAGTCTCACTTATTCAAAAGGAAAGTTTGTTGAAACCTCAACAACTTTAAGCTATATGATCATTGTACAATGCACGCCCCCAGTACAGCTGTAAAAGAAAAGAAAATTGTGGGAAATATTTAGATAATTAAATATAACAAATCTGATCTTAATATGACTATATTCCGAAATGTGAATGTAAATTGTCAATACGGCTCTATTTTTGGACTAGGTGTATCTATGCTCTGTGGCATGTGCTTGGAATCCTAAAACGCGCAACATGTGTCCAATTTGTAACACTTGTCTGAAGTGTTCGGTGGCACAGTCAAGTTCAAGTCCTCCCTTAAGCTGAAATTCTGAAGCGGCCGTTTCTTCCGCGCTGTCATTCACTTCACACCTAGGTTCCGCATTCAGGAGCCTATCTGATTGCAGTGTTTATTCTCTCCTCACCTGGCCCAACCCTCTGTTTAACTGGTATCGGCTCAACCAGTTTAGCCTCCGCCTCTATTTACTCTATATAACGTGTGCCTGTACTACCTGTACTACCTGATTACATTGTCACTTTGCCTCGACACACTCAAGGGCACACACCTCCAACGGAAGCTCTCCGCCTGCATTGGAAAAAACAAAATCCACCGACCAACACAAACCCCCCCCCTGATCCTCGCGTCGCCCCGATGGACCACGACCACTGCCACCTGTGTAAGGAGTCCCTCCGGGACCCCGTGTCCATCCCCTGCGGACACGTATTCTGCTCCATCTGCCTGAAGACCTACTGGGACCACACCGACCCTTCCGGCTCCTTCCTCTGCCCCCAGTGCCGGGTCTCGTACAACAAGAGGCCCACGCCGCGGCGAGTCGGCAGCTCGCGCTACTCCTCCTTGCCCCCCCGCTCCTCCTCCGAGGCCTTCCCTCCCCCGCCGCCGTCCCCCGACTATAATGGAGGAGGTGGCGGCGGCGGCGGCGGCGGCTACGCGGGGGCCCAGGACGTGGGCTGTGACATCTGCGTGGGCAAGAAGCACAAGGCCGTCAAGTCGTGCCTCATGTGCCTGGCGTCGTACTGCGAAAAGCACCTGAAGCCCCACTACGAGTCGGCCACCTTCAAGAGGCACAAGCTGGTGGACGAGATCGGCCACCTGGACCGGCAGATCTGCCCCCAGCACCAGAAGGGCCTGGAGCTCTTCTGCAAGACGGACCAGATGTGCATCTGCGTGCTGTGCACCGTCAAGGAGCACAAGGGCCACGACATGGTGTCTGCCGAGCAGGAGCGGGCCGAGGAGCAGGTAGGCCCCCTCTCTCCCTCTCTCTCTCTCTCTCTCTCTCTCTCCCGCTGTAGCTGTGTCTTTATCGGACGAGGACTGCTTGTAGAGGTGCTGCTGACGCGTGGTGTGTCAGTCACGCTGTACTTTATGTTAAACCTACGTCGGGTCTATTTATACAAGGATGAGGTTCTCATCCTCCTGCTATCTGCTGGGACCGAACAAAATGCAAATGTTTCGCTGTTCACTGCTGTTGAGCTGGATGAGCAGGGTGAGCTGACGGTTAGAAATACGTAAAGAAGGAAATGCTTGTGCTCTATGAGTTTGTTCAGTTTTACATGGGTCTGCTGTTGGCAACGTGACTCCCACTGGACTCTGGCTCCGATTGCCGTTTTAGTTCTTGCTGATAACTTCCAGTGCAATCTCTCGATACCGACTCGATCACAGGGCAGCATTGTTCTAATGTAATCTCCTCTCCACCTGTTTATTTTCTTTTTCTCTTTCCATAGCAACGGCTGGGCGCCACCCAGGCCGAAATCCAGGAGCGGATTCATGACCGCATGAAGCAGATGGAGGAGCTGAAACAGGCGGTGGACTCACTCAAGGTGTGTAAAGCCCCAAAAGAATCGCGAGAAATACGAAAACAAAAACATTTCGCCTTCTTGGACATGTCGTTACGCAATCGTAACGACAGCGATTTATCTCTCTCTCTGCTGTCAATCAGTGAGTGCAGCAGTAAAACCCGTATCTGCCCTTACGACATTCCTGACCTGGTGATCTCATGTGCTTGCCCCCCTCCTCCTCCTCCTCCCTCTCCTCCTCCTCCTCTCTCCTCCTCCTCTCCTTCCTCCTCCCTCCTCCTCCTCCTCCTCCTCCTCCTCCTCCTCCTCCTCCTTTCCCTGTCCAGAGCTCGGCCCAGCAGGCCATGCAGGAGTGCGAGAAGCTCTTCAGCGACATGCTGCGCTCCATCGAGAAGATGCAGCAGGAGATGTCCAAGCTGATCTCGTCCAACAAGAGGGCGGCGCTCAGCAACGCCGAGGGCCACATGGACCGGCTGACCCACGAGATCGCCGACCTGAAGCGCCGCGACAACGAGATCACGCAGCTGTCCCGCACCGAGGACCACATCCACTTCATCCAGGTAGCCCCCGATGATCCATAATAAAACCGCTGTATTAGTATAGAAACGAAAGGCTAAACAAGTCATTCAATGCAATGAAGTTGAATTATTGCATTCGATGCTGATACAATGGCTTTCCCACACTTCTGTGCATCTCAGGCATAGGATTGGCCTCTTCTGTTCTTTGTTTTCGCTGAGTGTGTGTGTGTTTGTGTTCCCCTCTCCCCCCCCAGAGCTACCAGATGCTCATCGCCCAGACGGATGCGGAGGAGCTGCCCACCGTCAGCGTTAACCCCTACTTCTCCTTCGGCCAGATCACCAAGTCCGTCTCCGACATCAAGCAGCAGCTCAGCGAGTTCGGCAACGAGGAGCTGGTCAAGATGGCCAAGACAGGCGAGTGGAGACCCGTGACCCACGCAGGGTTTATTAGGGATAAAATATCCCAGTCGTCATAACAATAACCCATGATGTATTCTAACCAAACCTCTTCTTGTCACTGCAGTTAACAAGATGCCGTTCTGTCAGCTGGAGGATAAGGAGGGCAAGAGGAAGTCTACGATCAAAGGTCAGCCATGTTGAATTAGTGGTTTGAGTACGACGAAACCCGTACTGTAATAATGGTACTGGCCCAGAGCCAGGACACTGATGTGGAGTTTCATTCTTACCCTCTCTATCATAAACATGTTGTGCGACTTGATTTTATTTTGGATGTAGTCATGGCAACCGTGTAATTATTTGCGGGCAAGGTCCCCTGGTGTGGCCCTCATCGCTTCCTTATCGTCCTCAGATATTTGGTGGAAAAGAGGAGCATTTCTCTTATCTTTCTTGAGAAAAAAAAATAGAGATTTGAATAAATGCTTCTTAAAATCTATATTTAAAACATACATTATTTTTTTTCCCATTTTTATGCTAAATAATGTTTTGTAGGCCTACGTTTAACAATTTCACGTCGCTTTGCTAAATAATGTAACTTTTGAATACTGTTTCTTTACTCATGAGATATTTCTAAGAAACGACTAAATGATGCATGTTTCTTTATCCTTGTATCAGCTACCTCAGCCGATGAAGTGGCCATGTACCGGTCAATGCCCACCCAGGAACCCAAGCACAGGGAAGACTTCTTAAGATGTGAGTTAAATTCCCTGGCACAAACACAGGTCCCATGAACAATTTATCTAGTAGTATTTGAATGTATAAACCAAACCAAATACAAAAAACATTATTCAATCACTCATTAACTTCTTCTGAGGGAATGCTCTGAGGCAATTCTGGGGTTATGTTTGTTTTATGGTCAAGGTCCCTGGGAACACATAACACAGGAGAATTGTTAGTTCCATACCAGCCTGGCTGTTTACCCTCAACCGTTAGCTTCTTGAGTACATTGAATCTTATTGGGAGCCTTATTTTTTGCCCAAAACACACAAAGATATAAACCAATGAATGCTTGATTATTTTGGGACCTGCATCAAATGAATGAATGAATTGCAATTTTTTCTTTTTGTATTAATGCCATTAATGCTCTTTTCTGGTGTTACATACACCAGAAAACTGAACCACTTACACAGAGCAAAAACCGTGTGGCTGCTTTTACAAAGTTCCACTAAAAGGCAGACATCAGCGCTAATTGGAGCTAATGTCTTTCAGTCGGCAAGGGGAAGTGCGATCAGATACAAAATGGCAGAATTAAGATAAGACTGGCAGTTAGTCACGCATTGCTATGTGAGCTGATAATGCTGTTGTATAACATTCTCGTAACAGCAGGGGTGCTTTGTGAGCATAAAGCTAAAATTACTATTTTGGAGAAGAAACTCTTTAGCTTGACAATGGCTTGCAAGCAAAACGCTCAAGCCCGTTTGTAGTGAACACAGGGTTGAAAATAAACACCTGCCACCGGCCAATGATGGATACATTTGGCCGTTTGGCAGGTTGGTTGTTCCACATTGGCAGGTGAAAAGACACAATTCTAGTAAATACTTGGACCCTGGGGGAACATCACAAACCTTTCTGAAACCTCTGGCATTCCAGATGATAGGCCAGCCAGGTCTGGCCGGACCCGCCGGGTCACCCACCAGCTGTGACCGGCTGGGATGGGGTCACACATCAGCAGGCAGGTGACATCCATCCCCCCAGGGAACACCGTGCTGCGTCTACAGCCCCAGGGCTGAATACCAGCACTGTAACACTTAAAAATATCTAACAGGACTAACCCTTGGACTCGCAATGATTTATTTAACTGCTGCTGGGATGGGATGCCGGGGGGGGACGAGGTGGCGTGTGTGTATATAACGGTTTAGCGTGTGTATATTATCATAAACTATGTTTGTGATACCCTACTCCGTACTAAACTCTGTCTGGTGTCGGCTCTGAGGAGGAAACTTAACAGTGTGTAGTAGCAGTGCACTCATGAGCGAACGTCCTTTCTGTTCTCCAGTCGCCTGCCAGCTGACCCTTGACCCCAACACGGCCTACCGGCAGCTGTACCTGTCCCGGAACAACCGGAAGGCGGCCCTGAAGCGGGACCCCCAGGCGTACGGCGACAGCCCCTCCCGCTTCGACTGCCTGCCCCAGGTGCTGTGCAAGGAGCCGTTGTCGGGCGGGCCCTTCTACTGGGAGGTGGACTGGAGCGGCGAGGGGGCGGCCCTGGGGATCACCTACAAGGGCATCAAGCGCACGGGCTATGGGGACACCTGCCGCATCGGCTACAACCGCAAGTCCTGGAGCCTGTTCTGCTCGGACAGCAGCTACTCGGCGCGCCACAGCAAGGACCAGCTGGAGATCAACGCGCCGTACGCGCCGCGCATCGGTGTGTTCCTGGACCACGCCGGCGGCACGTTGGCCTTCTACAGCGTGGTGGGGGAAACCATGACGCTGATTCACCGCTTCAAGGCCTCCTTCAGCGAGGCCGTGTACGCCGGCTTCTGGGTCTGGTACGAGTCGGCCATCACCATGTGTCAGCTGTGAGGACGCCGCCGGAAGGGCAGCCCAGCCATCACCATGTGTCAGCTGTGAGGACGCCGCCGGAAGGGCAGCCCAGCCATCAAGGATCATCTGTGATTTGTTTTGTTGTTGTTGTTGTTGTTGTTGTTGTTGTTGAGGATATAGATTATATGAGGAGAAGGAATATATGTGTGTGTGTATACAAAGGAAGATAAGAAGTTGGGAGTTGTATAGGCGGAGAGAGACAGAGGTGGATGACATGAAGTGTTAAAATGACATTTAATGTGATGTTGATAGATCTAAGTGTACACAGAAGATGATTTTTGTTGACGATGGTTTTCTACTTAGACAAATTTAGGATGTGTAAATCGTATGTGATTCATAAAGCGGTGTATTGTACTTACTGGAATGTTTCACAGGCTCTATCGTCTACGTGATCTGATCAATGAATATTTAAATGCCAATTGAAATTTTATATATTTGCAAATAAAAGGAAATTGTATTAAACAGTTTGTTTTCTTTCATGTTTCAAGTGTTCTCGTATATCTCTAATTAATGCCTGTATTACATTGTATTTGCGTAGAGCTACATAAACATCTACAGTTTCATTAACCTGTCAACCTAAGTAATTCATTATTTCTTATAAATAATAGAAAGTCAATAATGGTGTTCACTGTTCTTTTCTCAAAAACATATCTTTAATACGCACATTTATTTGAAAAGTTCAGCTGGCTCAATCTAACATCCTAGGAAAAACAGCTACCCCTGGTGGAGAGATCTTTAACAGAGAAACGACTTTATATTCGTATGAAATAGCCGTTCGGCCCATTGTTTAACGTTACAAATTCGAATATGATAACTGAGAAAAAATATTTTTGTAGATTTCATACATGCAATTCTTCTTATTTTATCAAACAAATAGTTAATTGCATAATGTGGCGGTTTATTTGTCGTTGGTAGGTCAGATGGGTCAGGGGCTGCCTGCAGTCGTTGTTGCACCACGGACGGTTTTGTTCTGCGCACCCAAATACGCGGCGCTGTATTCGCGTGCTCAACAGTATGGCTGCGCAGGTGAGTTCATTCATAAATCAATGTTAAATATGACATAAACTAATAACTATATATTTAATTCAATCAGGGCGCTCATTGTGGTTTATAAATATGATTAGTTTGTTTTCTATCCAAGACTTATTGGCGAGGAACGAGACCCGTACAATTAAAACTAAATGAGAAAAGCTAGGCATGGAGCTAGCTTAACTAGCAATCGTCACGTTAGCTGGCGCTAACGTCACATTAGTTTATTTTCTCACTACAACTAAGATTGTTCAATGTATTGAATTCAAAAGGGTATCCGATACGACGCTTGGAGTTTCCTCTTCTAATAAAAAAACTAATGTGAACAGTTTGTGTTTGCGTGTGTAACGTCCAGCGGTCACTATGACAACCAACCCGTCAATAAACCCGTACCTCATTACTCGTACCTGACTGTCTGTCGGCTCCTAATTATCACACAGATGTCGACCACCAAGGTGCCCGAGGTCCGGGACATCACACGGATCGAGAGGATCGGTGAGAAGACGCATTCACCGTGACATCACATCACAATATGCCACGATTAACACATCATTCAGAACTATTTCAGAGTAAATGTGTTGACCTCTGACACGATTGAGAACCTCATTCGTTTTGTTTAGGTGCCCATTCCCACATCCGTGGCCTTGGTTTAGATGATGCCTTGGAGCCCAGACAGGTGAGCTACCGTCGTCGTTTCATTAGTCTTAGGAATCCAGGTGCAATTTAGAGGTGCTTCCTACGTACACTCGTCCCTGTCATGAGATTAAGCTAAGTAGCCAACTACAAATAAAATGTACAACTATATATTGCTTATCTGCTAAGATAATCAATTAAATGTCAAGTCAACCATAGGTTTAACATGTCAGACATCACCTCACTTCGCTGTGAGGTCTGTGGGGCGAACTGAGTGATATACCGATAGCTACAGTTGTGTCATGATTTGAATTTGTTACTCATGGCAGAGGTTTAGTCAGATCTATTGAGCCCAGAGAGTACCTAAAAGCATCCGTTTTGCTGGCAGGTGTCCCAGGGGATGGTGGGCCAGTTGGCCTCCCGTCGGGCTGCGGGAGTCATCCTGGAGATGATCAAGGACGGCCACATCGCCGGAAGAGCTGTCCTCATAGCGGGTCAACCCGGCACAGGAAAGACCGCCATCGCCATGGGTAGGGCCGCTGTGCAAAACACGTTCTATAGATGGCAGTCATCTTGCCGTTACCGCTGATCATTTATATTGGTCAGCCATAGTACTTTATTGACTGTTTTGTTAGCCAGTCACTGATTTCAGCTCAGATCCATGTCTTATGGAGGTAGTGCTGTGGCGTCTTGCTAATGGCTAACAACAAGTAGGTCATGAAGACCTAGATTATTACAGTCCACTATATTGGTAGGTTGATAAACTCTTCTCTAGATGACCATTTGTTTTTATTGTGTGTTCAGGTATCGCCCAGGCTCTGGGCACCGACACGCCCTTCACTGCCATGGCCGGCAGCGAGATCTTCTCCCTAGAGATGAGCAAGACAGAAGCACTGAGCCAGGCTTTTAGAAAGGCCATGGGTGTGAGGATCAAGTACGTACACAGAACCTCAATAACACAAAATAACTCTCTTAATGGTTTTTTTTTATTGTGTACACTGGGGCTTGGGTTATTCGTCCCCTAAAAATATCTTGAATTGGTAAAATATTTATGGAACAAAAAGCTTCTGTGTTTACTTAGTATCTGCGAAGCGGGTCAGTTTTATTTATTAGTTGGGAGTCAATGAATATTGCTCTGTCGTGCAACATCAAAAAAAATATTTCTCAGAATGTTATGACATGGCCCTGTAAATTAAAAAATGCCCCTTGATAAATGGCAGTGCTTAAGTAGGGTTTATTTCCTTCCCTGGTGTACAAGATAAAACATCCTACCCTGGTGTACAGATGAATACGGATAATAATGTGGTTGTTTATTTTCCCTTGCAGAGAGGAAACTGAGATCATTGAGGGAGAGGTGGTGGAGATCCAGATTGATCGGCCCGCCACAGGGACGGTAGGTTGTACAGTGTAAAAAATATAAGCACAAAATGTGTTTACACATTTTAAACGGCGGTAGTTCAATGTTCAATAACCTCCAATCATCTGGTGCCAGGGGGCCAAGGTGGGCAAGCTGACCCTGAAGACCACAGAGATGGAGACCATCTACGACCTGGGTAACAAGATGATCGAGAGCCTCGGCAAAGAGAAGGTTCAGGCTGGGTGAGGTCCATCAGCATCAGCATCAGCATCATCATCATCATCATCATCATCATCATCATCATGTTGCTAGGATGCGTCATCCAAGTGCTCCATACTGTTCTGGAAGCCTACGTTGTTTCATTCTATACCTTTTTTTTCTTTGTGTCCCAGAGATGTTATAACCATCGACAAGGCCACCGGCAAGATCAGCAAGCTGGGTCGCTCCTTCACGAGAGCCAGAGACTACGACGCTATGGGGGCGCAGGTACTGCTTTGACTTCACCTTTTAAGTGCTGTGAAAACTGAGGAATTAGGAGGCCCTCTGAGCTTTTGTTAGTTTTAATATAGAAATTATATTTAAATTACTGTAAAAGATTATCTAAAATTATCCCTTAAATAAGACGCATGTCACAGATCCACTGCCCACCTGCTGAATATCTTTTCAGGAAAATGGTCTAAAAGTTCGCCTGCGTATCCAAGAGGGAAAATATAGTCCCTCCAATTGAATCGGCTTAAAGGAAATTGACAGACATCAAATCCCAGGATGTTGCAATTGCATTTATACTGTTCTGATGCTCAAGGAACATCATGACGCTTAATAAAATAATGACATGTTAATCAAAGATTTCTGTGTGATGGACAGATTTCTGTCCATCACATTAATCTGCATGAATTAATTATTCTAACTAATGGAAGAATTCCCGTGGTCCATTCTCCAGACGCAGTTCGTGCAGTGTCCAGAGGGGGAGCTGCAGAAGAGGAAGGAGGTCGTGCACACAGTGTCCCTCCACGAGATCGACGTCATCAACAGCCGGACGCAAGGCTTCCTGGCGCTCTTCTCCGGGGACACGGGGGAGATCAAGTCGGAAGTGCGCGAGCAGATCAACGCCAAGGTGTCCGAGTGGCGGGAAGAGGGCAAAGCCGAGATCATCCCCGGGGTATGAGACTTTTGTTACTGCCTGTCTGTCTGTCTGTCTGTCTGTCTGCCCATGTGTGTTTGTCTCCGCAGGTTTGGCTCCTGTAGAGTGAAGTTCCGATGTATTGTGCCTGCCTGCATGTTATAGTTACATCAGTAACGAAATGCAGGATTTTGTGTAAAATAGCAGTCTGCCATATTGGCCAATTCCACCCGTTATGGTCGTCTGCATCTACCTCAAAAGTGTGATGAGTGAGGTTGAGGTTCCATCCTGATTGACGGGAGGTATTGGGACTCGCTCGGCAGGTGTTGTTCATCGACGAGGTGCATATGCTGGACATGGAGTGCTTCTCCTTTCTGAACCGCGCGCTGGAGACCGACCTGTCCCCGGTCCTCATCATGGCCACCAACAGAGGCATCACCAGGTACGGCCCCCCGCGCCCTCCCGTTCCCGTCCCTCCTCCCCTCCCCTCCCCTCCCCGTCCCCCTCCCCTCCGCAACAGGGTGGTCCCCTTGCGGTGTCAGGGGAAGGTCCTCCGCTGAAACACTCACGCCTCATGGTCTCTCTCTCTCCCGGCAGGATCCGAGGCACCAACTACCAGAGCCCCCACGGCATCCCCATCGACCTGCTAGACCGCCTGCTCATCATCGCCACCTCGCCCTACACCGAGAAGGAGACGCGGCAGATCCTCAAGATCAGGTGAGCGGGGCCACCAGGGGGCCAAGGCGCCCCCCCCCCCCCCCCCCCCCCCCATTAAAATATTGATGTTTCTTAATTAATACCTCTTTTCTTTGGGGCTGTCAGGGGTGTGTTTCCGTCTGTCTAGAAAGTGTTGATGCTCCAATCGGCCAATTATAACAAAAATATATAACCCATAGCGGTAGAAAATATAACCGTATCAAATCATCCACATCCTGGGCGTCCCCTTTTCCACTAGCAAGTGTCCTACCTGGTAGACCACTGCAGACGTAACCATATGTGAATCTTATTTGGGGCAACGCCCCCCCTGTGCTAGAATGCTACGAATGTGGTTATAATACCCCATAAAGGGATGGTATCGCAAACAATCATAAGCTACAAACACTTCACTTCAATGCACCAATCATATTGTAGATGAGCTCTGAATCTGACGGCGGTGCGTGTTAACTAAAGGTACCGTGTGTGTCTTTAACGTTTGTCCAGGTGTGAGGAGGAGGACGTGGAGATGAGCGAGGAGGCCCACACGGTGCTGACCCGTATCGGCATGGAGACGTCGCTGCGCTACGCCATCCAGCTCATCAGTACCGCCGGCCTGGTGTGTCGCAAGCGCAGGGTAAGCCTCCTTCCCTCTGCACGCCCTTGATAGCAACGCGCTGCGGTGCTGCTACTCTCGTGCTAGTCTCAGGGATAGCCATCCCACACGGAAAGGCTTTTGACACAGTTCGCATGAACACCGTGTCCCAGCCCCCCCCCCCCCCCCCCCCCCCCCTGTCTAGAAGGAGGTCTTGATTGACACGCTAGCAAGACAAACCACCACTGACGTACACTGTGAACTGTGTTTTCAGAAAAACAAACCTGTTATTTAACGTGTGGTTAAAACCACTTGCTCAAACCACTTGGTATAAAGGCGTCTCTACTTAGAAAATACTTTCTGCTTTGTGTACATGCCAATTATATCTTTGGTTTCGTGGAGACACTGCCTGGCTTGAACAGGAGAGGCTGAGGCCAGACAAACGCATCAACCAGAAGATGATGGATCACCTTCAGCCTACGAAATAGCCATCATGCGTCTTGGAGGCCCCTGTGTGATGTTACTACAGGGTAGATTATATTAATGGGCTCGTCAACATCAGACCTGATATCAAAACAGAGGTCCATGAATACAAGAAAGATGCTCCCTGCTACAGTACACCAAACCAGTATGCATCAGTTACGGATGACCACTAGGTGGCGCTGAACCTTAACATGCTAATCTGTGTGGTTGTGTTGTGTTGCCCAGGGGACAGAGGTGCAGGTGGAGGACATCAAGAGGGTGTACTCTCTGTTCCTGGACGAGGCCAGGTCCTCCCAGTACATGAAGGAGTACCAGGACTCCTTCCTCTTCAATGAAACGCGTAAGTTCACCCCATAAGTCAAAGTATTTGGAGACACCAGAGATGTGGACTCGAGTCACATGACTTGGACTCGAGTCCGACTCTTGATTTTAATCACTTCAGACGCGACATGACAAAATCACGCATGACTTGTGACTCAACTTAGACTAGACTGCTATTGACTTGAGACTTGACTCGGACTTTGCCTCTTTGACTTGTAATGACTCGACATTTATTGAGTCAAAAACATTTATTGTTTTAGATATCTAACATATTTCCCGCCTGGAGGGCTAGACACCCAAGATGCCTTCACTTCCGTGAAGATGAAAAAAACAAACTGCGAAGACAAATCTACACTTTATTCAGAATAACAGTTTTAGTTTCATATTGGCTGCGTTTTAAGTTGGTCCCATTGGAACCATCTGGCCAGCCTCTGACACTTAAGACATCGTAACTTAATCATTTTTCGGTTTACCTTTGTTCATCTTCAATAATATCCAAACGGAATTTCGATATAATTTATGCTTTCTTCAGAATCGCAGTTTAAGTTTCATATCGGCTTTGTTTCAGTTGGTCATATTGATTTACGTTGACGCTGGGGGTGAGGCCGTTCAGCAGTGTTGCCAGATTGGGTGGTTTTTACCATAGATATATAGAACACTAGATGTCTCATCCGCGCTCCTGGCCAATTAAATTGAACGTCCGCACTGGCGGCCATCTTGCCACAGTCAGCTGCTCACCCATAACATTGCGTTGGTAGTGGTACATATACCTTTTAAATAACCATAACTTAATAAATTGTGAACCGATTTTCAAACGGTTTAGTTTGTTATAAACGTCAGATGTAGTTATGAAACTGCATACTTATGAATAATTATGTAATAGGTTCTATAAAAATAGAATAATGTTCTAAGATAGGTACAAGTTTATAACCACAATGTTATGGTTGAGCAGCTGACTGTGGCAAGATAGCCGCCGGTGCAGGCATTCTAGAGGCCGCCGTAAGACATCTAGTGTTCTATATCTATGGTTTTTACCACCCTATTGGGCTACATTTTGAGGGCGTTCAGGCAGTGTTGCCAGATTGGGCGGTTTTTACCACTCTATTCGGCTACTTTTAACAACATAAGATTTTGGCGCTTTTTGAGACAATTTCAAAATCGTCCGGGATTTTATTAAAGCCTCATACATTGTTCACATTGAATTTGCGTTGCGTTTCTCTGGGTCGTTCACAAACTAGTTAGGCTCCACCCTCCCCTACTCAGTCTGTCCGCTTTGCATTGGTGGAAGTGAGTAGGGGGAGCGGTTAAGTAGAGCCTTCAGATTGGACGGTTTGACCTACTTAGTTACCGTCATATTTTGTGTTTATTTTTTTTCCATTGTTGTTTTATAGGACAAACATTAACATATTTCTCCTACAGGGGATTGATACAATTCTATCTATTGAACATAAAGAAACACTTGGTCATACTTTACACACTTTACCACAGCATTGGCCTACTGAATGCCACAGATGTATTTTAGGAATTGGACTGAATGCCACATAAATATATAATTATGTTTTTGCACGTTTGCAACGTTTTAAAAGTTCAGGGAAAAGTATATGCCTCTACTGGTGTTGCTTAAGCCAATAGCCTTTTTTGAGGCAGTGTTGTTTCTGAATATTAGTGTTAAGGGCCAATAATGCTTACTATCATGCATCAATCACCATGTCTTTGGACACATTTGTATACAGTCACATGTTAATTTACACCCCCCCCCCCCCCCCCTCGACAAAATCTCACTCTGAACTCTGTTCAAAACTTGAGAGCCCTGTGACAGTGTACATTAGAGTGATATGTTGAAATTATGATCAATAGTCTAATAATGAAAAGAAAAATACATGGTGACTTGTTCAAGACTTGAAAAGTTTGGGACTTGGCCTCGACGTGGCTTTGGTGTGACTTTGACTTTGACTTGGACTCGACTTGCCTTTACCTGTCTTGACTTGGGACTCGACTCAGACTTCACTGCTAAGACTGGGGACCTTACATGGGACTTACAGTGACTTTGTCCCATCTCTGGGAGACACTATCTTCCGTGGGCCCTATTCACCTAGCGGCCATCTTGGTTCTTGGTTCTAAACGACAGCTGAATGTGTGATTCCACATTCAGCTGGTGTTTTCAACCAATAACCAAGATGGCCGCTAGGGTTCTCAATGTGCTTTAAGCATTGGTGGGAGCAGCCTGAGAACCAAATGGCGTTGCTGAAAGGGCACGGAGCCCTGTGTTCTTTGTTAGAACCAGTGTTTGTAATAACACCGTTTAGCGTTAGGAAACGCCGTTATTTTTTCAGTAACGGGGTGATCTAACTAATTACTGTTTCCGTCATTACGACGCCGTTACCGTTACTGTACGTTAAATGCGGTGCGTTCCTATGAATTGATTGAATAAACTGCGTAATCTGAACGCACCTCTGGCTCCAAACACAAAATGCTAGTGAGGAGACCGTTTTTGGTTAACAACGAGATAAGCAATTACGATTGGCTAAGGCAGAGTCATGTTTCATGGTAGCCAATCGGAGCCAGTGTCTGTACACACAAGCCAGGACACGTGCGCCACACACACACACACACACACACACACACACACACACACACACACACACACACACACACACACACACACACACACACACACACACACACACACACACACACACACACCACACACACACACACACACACACACACACACACACACACACACACACACACACACACCAAACAGATTCGATGAAGCAGCAGAAATGGCGAGTCCGGAGCAATCCGATGAAAACTTGGCATTTTCGGTTGCATTCGGCAGATGTTCCACAGCCTTTACAACCAAGCAAATTTAAAATTCAGTTGGAAGTATATTAGGGCCTTGAATGGGCAGTGGAACCATTTAACACATTAAGGCCAACTGAAAACTGCTCAGAAATTCAGTTACTAACTCAGTTACCTTTTGGAACAAGTAGTGAGTAACTTTAACTAATTACTTTTTTAAAGTAACGTTCCCAACACTGGTTAGAACCCCATGTTTTTTTGACAGCCAGGTTCTTTTTAAAGGACAATACCACTCTGTTTTCAAACCATCGTAGCCATCTCTGCTGGCATCACTAAGGTCGTTTTGGCACCTGAACTCTAATGATTATTTCCGGTTTCAGGGATGAGGGTAATACTTTCGAATTTGGTTTGGTTAGTGTTCACTCAGGAAGTTGTCAAGCAGACCAAACCATGTGAAAACATTGAGCCTGACCAAGAGCACCTGAGCATTGACCAAAAGCAGTGCTCTTAGTCTATATAGCTGTCTTTTATACAGAGACTCTTATATATACATTTTATAGTCGGCCGACCATATTTCACCAATGGTTTTCATCACGTACGACCGTGACTCGGTTCAATCAGGGGAACGATTACGTCAACCTGGCTGAAATATGTTCATTATTTCACATTCATTACACGCTCTTCTCAATGCCGTGGAACGCTCCGTTCACTAGAGGTGGATTTAATGATTAGTTTCCTGGACCGTGACCCAGTTTGCGTGAGTCAGTTCGCCAAGAGGAGTCGTTCGCGAATCGTTCGTTCGTTCAGTCGAGTTTCCGGTAGCACTGAGTCTGACTGAATCAGCTGAGAACCGTGCAATGGCATCAGTCAGACTCTACCGGAAACTCGACTGAACTGGGAGGAGTCGTTCGGGAATCGTTTGTTCGTTCAGCCTGGTTTCCGGTAGCGGTAAATCGCATGGGCCCTTCACTTGCATGGGCCCTTCACAACTTCCGGCGGTGAATTATATTTGATAATTCACCATTGCTAAGCATATAATGACCGCTGTCAACGAAGTGGATTTTTTTGCTGGCCTTTAGAGAAACAGTAAGCCTGGGGACCTACCCTTCATAAAACATTTATGACCACGATGCAATAATGTGTCTCTTTCTTCATATTTCAGAAGCACCTACAATGGACACCTCCTAATGAGCCTTTTGTACCGCCTAGGAATTTTTCTTTTTGGCCATTTCTTTGTCCGAAACCACAGAGAAAACTGAATGATTGTGAAGTTGAAGAAGCAAGAGAAGAGTGTGTACTCATAAGTCAAGTTGTTAAACATTATTGTAATTCCTCCATCGGCACTTAACATCAACTCTAGTTTTGTCTCACTGTACCTATTGAGTTGAAGTTAATCCCCCGTTCTGTGTTCTTCCCATGTCTGGTCATTATCAGCGGGGAAGAGATATCATTCCTTTCGTTTTCTGTTTGCCTTCATTTAGCTGGAGTTTATTTTGTATGGAGTTTATTAAAGCAATCTTTTTCTGAAGTATGTTTGGTCCATCTTTTATGTGCGCCTGCCTTTCAGAAGGAGGCCCATGGCTAGATATGGCATCACTATTATTTTTCATTTCATATACATTATTTATGCAAGGTTGTAGGGCGAAGCTTTCTGTAATATTGCTCCAAAAAATCATTGAATCGAGTCTGGATCGTCATTTGATAAATACTTCTTTATTTCTACCACTAGATGGGGCTCCAACATTATTTTATGAACCAAGTACTATTCCACAAAGACGCTAAGCTAAGCGTTCCTCATTTGCTCACTTAAAAAAAACGTATGTACAGTTTAATACATTAATGTCACAATTTAAAGCACAGTACCAGATATTATAGCCTTAAACAAATTTGTATCTTTAGTCCCTTGTACAGCCTACAGGGTTGGTAGCCTTAACCACTGGTAGGAATGCCATTCAGATGTGTGATGTCTGTTTCAAAATATATGAAACATAAAATGATACAAGTATAAAATTGATGTATCGCGTTTTGAAATGACCTGAACGTCGCGTCCTTCTGTATCGTGTGAAGAGTACCAATACAATCCACAACGATCAACCTCTCTGCCTACATGCGTTCTTTCATCAGCCCACAAGCCCTTCAAACCGGCAGATTGGCACGTTCATATAAATAAATAAATCCATGTCAAGTTTGGTTCTGATCGAACGTGTCTTTGCGTGGTTGGGTTCGCCCTTCTGCTGCGTCTCATCCAATCAAACCCACTCACCATCCACCATAAGGTCGCTGCCCATCCAGCACTAGCACCCACGATGAGACGCATCCGATAACTCTTCCGTGTGATTGGAAGGGAGAGATGGAGTAGGAGAGAGAGGGGCCATCCAAAGATGTGCGATTGCTTTCCCAACAAAAATACCAATGTCTAAAGTTTGTTATCTGTGTGTATCTTCTGCATGTACAAGGTGCATGCCATGACTCAGTTTAGTTTGTTTATTTAACGGGCGGTGCCAACACAACACAACCCTTGGTCCAGCGTTAGCTATGTAGCTCATTTACATCTGCAGTCCCTGGGCAGCAATTTATTAAAAACAATACAATATAATGCAAAGAAACAATTAACAATATATTAGCAACATTTACAAACAGTAAAGAACATATAAAACTTCAAAATCGACGTGATATTCTCCATACTGGAAAACAGTTGGTTCCATACAAAGGTTAAGGTCACATGTTTGATTTGGGGTGTTTTTCAGGGCTGTTTTAAATAACCACGCCTTGTCCATTCATTTGGGTCACCCTTAAGCATGTTGCATGCTAACCTGCTGGCGAGTGGTACCTGTCCTGAACCACAGGTACCACGTTGTTGCTTTGTGGCTCGTTGCCTTATGGTTTTCTCTGCCATTGTAATCTGCATCCTAGAGTCCATTTCTCCAAAGATGGCCTACGATGTTCCCCTATCCCCTGTGAGGGCTGGGAGTGAAAAGCCAGTCGAACTAGAATGAACTAACTCCTGTTGATTGTTACGCTTGAGTTCATGGTTGCCCTGTCCTATCTTTGATTTATATGCTGGATGGACTTGTTAATTTATTGTACACGTTGCAAACTGATAAATATAAAGGACAAGTTTAAACATGAATCGGCATCTCAAGATACCCAGTCATGTTTAAACTGTTTATATTTACCTTCTGGGATGCTCTTGGCCCCAATTGTTCTATTACTACTATTATCTTTAATAAAATGAACATACGGTCCCAATTTGAATAATAAATTCTGCATATTTTCAACTTTTAGTTGACCCTATAGTTTTCGCATTGTCACTTTAGCGCAACTTTAAAGACAAAGGCAGAGGTCGGTAGCCCATAGAGGCAATGAATATATGAATATTTGAATATGTACAGAGAATCAAGGCAATGAATATGTGAGCCAACCAATATTTGAGGAGTGACACGTGGCAGCCTGAGGAAGCTGTGATATCAGAGATATCCCTGGGAAGGCAATTCTTGCAACTGGCAGGATGGCATCATCCTTTAAAACAGGGTGGGTCCCCGTTGCCACGGTGACCCCCCCCCCCGACACACACACACACACACACACTCTGTTGTTTCTGTGATGAGTGCAGCGCCCCTGTTGCACCTGGTAAACCCGTCTTCAATAAAGCCGTTGTGCTTTGAGGACATGCAAAGCTCACTAACTTCACACAGGTCTTTTGTTTATCCAATGAGCTCTGTAACGTGACGTCATTCTGCCCGATGATATACCGATAACGATACAGATAGGAATTCTGATCCGGGTTTATTGCTCCCTGGGGAAATTGTTTTCTTTTATGAGACCCAAAGTCTCATAAAAGAGTCAGCTATGAGACGAAAGTCTCAGAAAAGAAATATAACAAAAGAAAGAGAAAGAGCAGCAGCATAGGCCATCAAAATAGTATAAAGTATGATAAGCACACAAGCTGAAAAACGGTCCCATTCAGCCTTTGTTCTTGTACTGCAGTTATCAAATGGTTAGGGCTAAGACACTATCATTGTGGTTTACTTATATGTCACTCTGTTCTGCTCGACGTCATTCACAAGGGGCATGAAGTGTTGAATCGATGGCTTTATTGTTTAATGAGCCACCATCATTGTATCAGCTATCAAAGGATTAGCTCAGACTCACCCTCACAAGACCTATGAAGTGTCAGGACAGGACCACACTTGGATCATCTGTGTTCATGAATCGGGTTCTGCAGGAGGGGTGTTACCGCTCTGACAGTTATGTTGAGATGAGGACAGTTGGGGGAGTGAACTGGCGATGGGCGTGCATCTGTCAAACTGATTCAGACAATCTCAGGGGGTGGACAAGAGTGTAAACTGAAACAGACCCCCCCTAAGCAGACACAGACACTCAATGATCTATAGCAGACATTTTTTTTTTCCCGCCTACCACCTCTGCTAGATAGGGACATGGAAGAAATGACATGGAAGGAATGACAGATAGGGTGAAGACAAGAGAACCGAGCCTGTGTGGAAGCCATTAGTACCATGGTGAGCATCAAAGAATATGAGGTATGCTAAATGTTTTTCATAAAAATAATTATTTGGATGGGACTCAAGCAGCTGTTGAGTATTCAAAAAAAAAAAAAGGATTTAGAACCCTGATGTAAAAAGAAGGTTATTGAAACCACATTTGAAGCCCGGATCAACACACAGCCGCTGTTTTCGGCAGAATTGATTTATATTTGTTATATATTGTGTGTTGAAAGTCAGGATTTGCTGTTTAGAGTGGATATCTGCAGGCCTCTTAGTGACACAAACACATACCTTGTGCTTTGTTCACATGGAGGAAGCAGACCAGACAATGTGTGCCAGTAGAAAAGCTCCTTTATACTGTATGGAGGGGACGGGTTCAGGCCAGGCTGACTGCCCAACATCTGGCAGAGCAGAGGGACTCAAGGCAGAACTGCCCCCCAAAACACTGCACTGTCTGATGTTGACCTAGCCTTCTAGCTCTATGCTATGGGGTGTCCACCCCCAATCAGATAAAATGCGGGTGGTTGGATTTTTCCACATTTACGCACCAATTTTCAATATCCAACTAAAGTTCCACCGCGTGTCACTGTCATGGCAAAGCTAGAAGATTAAATTCAATGTTACTATCCTTATTTCCATGCACACAAAATAATAGTTATAGGGTTGGATATAGAGATGGAGACTCATGCAGGAGTCCAACACTGACTTCCTAGACCTGTCATCTGTTGTTAATCTGTGTTTTCCTGTGGGTATCTATGAGCTTATTATGGTGTAGGTGCTAACTCTATTACCCTTGCTGTGTGTGTGTGTGTGTGTGTGTGTGTGTGTGTGTGTGTGTGTGTGTGTGTGTGTGTGTGTGTGTGTGTGTGTGTGTGTGTGTGTGTGTGTGTGTGTGTGTGTGTGTGTGTGTGTGTGTGTGTGTGCGCATGCGTGCGTGCGTGTGGTCGGGCTTTGCAGTTGCTCAGCCAATTGTACTAGCCATAAATTAATGTGTGTGTGTGTGTGTGTGACTGCCCCTTGGCTGTTTACATCTGAACGAGCAGAAGATCTTCATGCTGCCCTGAGTGTATTAGTGCAGACACTGTATATTTTTATCATGCTGTATTTGTCTCTCTCCCATTCAATGAATGTTTCGGTTCCAGCGAGTCCAGTTGGACACTGTGTTCTGCTCGACGTCATTCACAATGCTGTGGGGCCGCTGGCCCCAGACACACAACACACAAACACACACAAACACAGACAGACACTCACATGTGTCACAAACAGAAACACACACACACGTCATAGAAGAGTCAGAGACACACATGTCACACTCAGACAGACGCACACACCACAGTGACAGACAGAAACGCGTCACACAGATACACACAAACCCATACACACAAACGCACACACACCTTGCTTGCTCTACGAGACCCAAATGCATATGCAACTTTGCAGAAACACAGACACACACGTCACTCAAACACACACACACACACACACACACACACACACACACACACACACACACACACACACACACACACACACACACACACACACACACACACACACACACACACACACACACACACACACACACACACACACGCACAGGGTCAACCTCACACACTGAACAACTTGCATGCCCTGTGGGACCCAGCTGCATTTGCAGCTGTGCAGACACACACCCACACACACGCCACTAATAAACAAGCACACACATACACACACACAATCGTCACATACACACACACACACACACACACACACACACACACACACACACACACACACACACACACACACACACACACACACACACACACACACACACACACACACACTAAATACATAAATACTCTACTGCCTGTTTTTCTGTTTTATTCAGCTTTTTTCTAGAATGGAAACACTCGAGGGTCTAAATATAGACTCACGTAAGCTAAGAATGGCAAGCGATGCCAGCCGACATCACTCACACCCGGCCAAGTTTGGCTTCCCTCATGTTTCATTTATGGTGGAAAAAATGATATTATGCGCATATGCGGAAATGTGCACTTTCCTTATATACCACACAAAGCCCCCTGGGACGACCGAACCTCGCCGCGCATCACGTTCCCACTTAGGATGTTCTCCGCATTACTTCCTTCAGAGCGTGCACATCTAATCAACCTCTCAGCAGTGCACGCCCCCTGCCCTCCGCCACACACCGCTCCTCAGCGGCGCGGCGCCCCCCGATAGATGCCACTGCGGCGTCTAAAGAGTGACTAGCCTACAGGACACGGCGGCCAGTTTCCCGCTCGTTCACAGCCGCGGTCGCAGGAGCGGCCTGGCGTCTAGTACAGTAATAATAGACGACCCGGAGGGCCCGGCGCGTACATACGACTTTGATCCCGGGCGCCGCGGTCACCCTTTATGTTGACTCCATCGCTGATCGCGCCGCGCGCTGCTCTCCCCTGCACGCACCGAGGAGGAGGAGGAGGAGGAGAAGAGGAGGGGAAGAGGAGGGGAAGAGGAGGGGGAGGAGGAGGAGGGGAGAGGAGATTGAATAGGAGGTGGAGGGAGAGAGGAGGAGGGGGAGGAGGAGGGGGAGGAGGAGGAGGAGGGGAAGCAGAGGAAGAGGAGAGGGATGAAGAGGGGTAGGAGGAAGGGTGCAGGAGGATGGGCCGGAGGAGGAGGAAGGAGGGGAAGGAGGAGGAGGCCGGGGGGAGTGTGGTGTCACCCTTCCTCTTGAATGAGCGTCTGCCTTATTAGCGGTACTGAGCAGCGATGGTGCAGAGTGATTATAGGGGTAGAGTCAGTCATTCATGCTAACGCTCCGGCGGCGCGCAGCTAAGCTAAAGGTTGATTGGCTACCCTGGGCCTGAGATGCTGCGGGGGAGTGGGGGGAGGGGGCTCATCAACACCCATCTTCCTCCTCAGTAGCAGTGTGAAGAGCTCCTGACCTCAGTGCAGAGACAGGGAGCGAAATGTGAGGAGAAATCTAGCGGTTAAAGGTTATACATAAATCATATTGCGAATGTCTTTGGTTTTTTTTTTAGTTTGCCAGTGACTTCATTTATTCATGCGTCCTTTGGTTCACACTACGGATGAATTCATGAGGTTCAGTTGACAGATCCGTAATAGGATTACGAATGTGATGGCATTATTCTGTCAGACTGGGTCTGGGCCTGTCAGACAAAAATGTGTGGAATCAGTGGGGGGTGGGAGGGAGGGAGGGAGGGAGGGAGAGCCCCCTGATTCCAAACATAAGGGACACATACATGAACTAGAAGTTTTTCCATAACATAAACCTGCCTCTGTTTTGCAGGGGTGGTGGGATGGGGGTGGGGGGGGCGTAGGTGAACTATAGGGGTCTCTATAGGTTCTACTGCTGCGGTGGTGGTTTATTTCTGGAGTGTGAAAGCGGTCTCCGACGTCGGTGGGTGAAGAGAGCGCGAGAGGGGGGGGTGAGAGATTCCCGGTGCAAGGTGTGATGTGGAGTTCCTTGTGTCGTCTGTTCCTCAGTGCTCTGCGGTGCGGGGACGGCCCGTCGTGTCACCGTGGGATAGCTCGGAGCCGAAAGGAGGCCTTCATTTCGCTGTCCGTCAGCTGCTGGCGTCGTCGTGACATTGTCTAAAATAATTAATTGAATAGATTGATGCGGTTGTTTCTATGTCATTCATGAATTAATTAACGTTGCAATTGTTTTTTTTGGGGTCAGGTAACTCGGTAGGTCCTACTACAAAATAAAAGCGTATCCCATCACACTCTTTCCAAAGATATTAAAGCATGATTTGTGTGCCATTTGAACATTATGAGTGGGAGCATCTAGGAATACAATACTTTCAAAGAGATGGGAATTAATCCAAGGAATGTAGCCGAGAAACCTGTTAAATGACCCTAACACTACCTTACATTATTATTGTTTGCGTCTGTATTTGCAGAGAAATAGCTCATGAAATAAGTGACGGCAGTGCCAGACTACGCAGCAAAGCGGCCATTGTTACCTCTCAAAATAAGACGTGAGCAGGAGTGGCTTGTTTTGCTCTCGTTTCCAACTCATCACCTTTCGGAAGCGCTTCCACTGCCAGTGATCTGAATCTGCTGCAATGTGTTTTACAAGGTTGGCTCCTTGGTCAAAATACATGGTAAAGTGCAAATGGAAATTCCATGGCTGGCTCGAATGGCTCCCTTTTTTCCTGTCTACACCCCTAGTCGTTTCCTGTTCGCCGCGTTACGTGTTAGGTGTGTTGACTCGGAGCGATCGGGGTATGTAACCCTACTATACCAGACTAAATACTGCTCCAACTGTGGGAAAGGAGTAGGGCCTCCGCTTTGAAAGCCTTCCAGAAAAAAAAAGACTGCTATTATTTCGCCGTTAACGCTCTCTCTCTATCTCGGGGGCCCAATAATTTTTCCCCCCTTTTTCTTTCTTTCAATCCCGGTTTCAGTCAGAGAAGAAAGAAAAAAAAGCTGTTGGTGGCGGATTCTGTGTGAACCGTGTCTCTAATGACAGACCACACACGGCCTCGCGTTTCGGTCTTCCTCCCCCATTACTACCGTAAAGTATACACCTATGGGCTTTGTGCTTTCACGTCCAACCTTTCATAGGCAGGTCCATTCGTCTGAGGTCCAAAGGCTTTTCTGTCAGCGAATTCACTCACACACACACGCACACCTTCCCCTCTTCCTCCCCTTTCTAAAGAACCTCTCTCACTAAGGTATTTGGGATTCCCTCACTTCCTGTCAAGGTGAATCCTGTGTTTCTCCCACTGGCCTCCACCTGCAGTGACACGATGTCTGTGCCGTGTCAATGCATGCGCAGGCCTCGCTGGGCAGGGTGGGGTGAGAGGGTGGACGGTGGATTACTTTACAAACTAAAACCCCCTCTCCAAAGCTCGCTTGACTGCCTGTGAACAATATGGCGTATTCACCGGGCTGAACTCAAGACCGCTCCCTGGCGCTTGGATGAGAAGCCGCCCTTTGTCAGAGTATCCACAGGAAGAGGATAAAGTACAGGGAGTCTATGGCAGACAGGGAAGTGATAGATAGTGGGGCCACTGTTTTGAAAGAGTATATACATTACGGTCTACCTTTCAGCCCACCTGGTTCAAGGGCTTTGTGTAGTCGTGGTTACACTATGATGGTCTTTTCCGGGTCTCCGACCAGACAATTGGTTACTAGTGACTATTAATATCAAAGGACATTTTTGACGATGATCAGTTTGCTATCATCTGTATTTTTTAAGAATAAAATTAAACGTAGGTATATATCTTTAAATTGCACACATTCCAAAGTCTACATGTAGGTTTCATTGAGCAAGATGCTTCACCCCTATACCCGCTCTGGAATCACATAAAAATATTCACTGCAAATATTCACTATACACAAAATATTCACTGCAAGTCACTTTGAATAAAAGTATCTACTGAATACTGGATGAAATCGTTTCCTCTGGACAGAACATCAACTAAGCTATAACATGACGGCATTAGTATTGAATTAATGAAAATATTTGTAGCCTAGGGCTACCCTTTGAGCCTATTTCCGAAATCACCCGAATTGTAAAATTACCAAAAGTTTTCTAGTTAGGCTTATAGTTATGCAAAACATTTGCCATGGACACTTTTAATTTATTTAAATAATACATATGCATACATTCACACATCTTGGTTCAACACTTCCACCCTAGCTTAAGCGCATTTAATATTATGCTAATGGTAAATGTAGCATTTTACGAAATGGCAAGGACAACACAAATTATACTTTGCGACGCAGCAGTGAATTGATTAAATAAGTTTATTTGATCATTTACATACACATGTACATTTCATATCCACCCCCGATGGAGCATCACAGTTAAGATCTAGGATAATAATATGCTTTCATCTTTTTCCCAATTTTTTCATAGTTTTGTTTTTCTTCAACTCGTGTATAACTTGTTCTAAAAATAAAAAATAACCTCTGTTTTCTGCAAAACATCAGAAATAGGTCTCTTTATACATGGTTCTTGTATGACAAGAAATCTTCTCAACACCATCGCTGGGGGTGGTGTCTCACGCAACATGTCCACTACAACAACACAGCTACGTGTTCCTACGGGAGATCAATTTGGCAAGGCGGAACTCAGCTCATGACAGGGCCAATCAGGGCCAAGCACTGTGTCTGCACTCTACGGTGGAGCGTGAAGTGTCCGACCCTCCTCTTCAGAGGCTCGTGAAGCGGGTCGCTATGTCTAATGGTTGAACGAAAAATATATCCCTGAATGATAAATGTGCAAAAGAAAACAAAGGTTTTTTTGATCACTCGCTCCACACAACAGACGTCTGGTAACTTGTGTTGTATGTAAAATGTATAAATTTATGTGCGTGTGAATGTGTGTTTATTGCCACTTTGAGAGTAGTTCAATGTGCTTGTGTTTGTGTGTTTGCTTTCATGCATGCATGCATGCGTGTGTGTGCGTGTGTGTGCGTGTGTGTATGTGTGTGTGTGTGTGTGCCCTATATGTGCAAAAAGCCAAAAAACAATCACAGTAAACGCACTGTGAACTTGAGTAATGTAAAAAGGTATTGTGTTGTTTCCTTGTGTAATACGATGAACATACAGGCGTTTGTAAATCCAGGAAAAACTAACAAAGTGTGGTATACTTCAAACTTAAAAAATTCCCTTTACAGATTTCTCTTCATTAAGGTGACAAACAAAATAAATACGTTGCATCCAAGCCATCATTTACAATATATTAAAGTTGCTGCATTATATTTAGATATTTATATATATACTTATACACCTCTATAGACTGTAGTCATTTAAAAAAAATTATAATAATTTGGTTAAAAGAATGAAAGAAACAGTGAGCTAATGGAAGAAGTGAAGCTTAATGCATTAAGTTGGTGTGTGTGCATTACATTCAGAGACGTATGGACGCCCCACAAACACACACACACACAGCACACGCACACACACACGCACACGCACGCACACGCACACACACACACAAAGAGTGGGTCACTCGGGCCGATGCTACGAGTGCACAGTCTTCCTGACTCCAGCTGAAGTTCTCCTCATAGAGCTGCTCTCTGTTTCCCTTCATGAAGGTCCTCCTAATACGACACCTCATCGAGCGTTCTCCTCTTGATGTAAACACAAACCAGCCTCCTTCTCCGACACATACACAGCCACACACAAGCGTGCGCAGTAGTTCTTGGCGGCAGACCTCGATGCGTTTGCATAAACCACACATATCAAACGCGGCCGGGGAGTCCATGCATAGGGTGAAGAAATATACAAAATGGCATATGCTCTTTGCGATTGTGCAGATAAATCCAAAAAAAGCTGAATAAGTATTTGATTCCTTAGAAATACCAACACCAAAAGGTTTTTCTTTATAACATCAGACACTTTGAGCCTTTGGAGGGGACGGTCTGTCAAAGCATTCTCCACACACGCATGTTGTCATGGTGATCATGTTTCACGCAGACGTTCCCTTTATCGGTTAAAAACGTCTATCCTAACCCGCAGCCGACAAATCTCCAGATTTAGATCTTCTGGACTAATTAAACTGATGACTGCTAGCCTCCTTTTAGGGGACTTCCTTTCAATCTTGCAATAAGATATCTGCAGTGAACGGACAGGGGGGGCGGTGGTGATGGTGGTGAATGTCTGTGTTCACAATGACTGTTATTGTAACCACCCATGACTGGAATCCATCATTTCAAAGTTGCAGGATTGTTCTTTCTCTCTATGTGGCCGCGGTGTCGGGACATTTAAGCCCGGCTCCCAGGGAGAGCTGTCCTGTTCAGAGGAAAAACGTCCAGAACAGCTCGCTTGGTTTTCCCCACACAATAACAAAAGTCTCGCGTTCCCTTTTTTGAATGGCGCAACGCCACGTGAAAATGACATATCGTAAGACAACACAACGTTAAACGTCTGTGAGTGGAGGAGTGTGTTCCCAGAGTGGAGGGAGGGACAAATACAATACATATAGTGTTATTAAAGTCGTCATGAGGAAAAAAAATCCAGTGTCCGCTTTCAATATATCCCGATTGCTTCATGCTCCTGAAACAATCAAAAGGCAACGCAGCCTTCGGTTTCAAAGTAAACATCACAAACAATTATAAAATATCAAGAGAATCAAAACAAACGATACAGCCTGTAAAAAAATTCATTTGCAGAGATCGCACTCCCGTCATATCTTCCGGCACTGTCTACAGTGATATAAGTGCTAAATACGAGAGAGAAGGAGAGAAAGAAAAATGATGTATATGTAAATGGCTCGCTTTGCGCTGACGATGTGGAGGCTCACAGAGTGTTTGCGGCGGCTCTGACACCAAACACTTTCTCGAGCCTTTTTTTTTTCTTCACACTGGCAA
>OLKM01000614.1:235932-240932 GCA_900291075.1 Melanogrammus aeglefinus
TGGGTGTGACAGTGCATAAGCGTGTGTGTGTGTGTGTGTGTGTGTGTGTATGCGAGCGTGCATGTATGTTTGCGCTCGAGTGTGTGTGCGTGCGTGCGTGTGTGCATGCGTGTATGTTTGCGTGTGTGTGTGTGTGTGTTTGCGTGCGTATGCGTGCGTGTATGTTTGCGTGCGCGTGCGCGTCGGCTCCCGGTCCCTGAACTCCCCCTGCCCTGTGGATGGAGGCGTGTTGTGTTTGACGACAGGCACCTGAGCTGAGGACCTGCTGCAAGAGTGCAAACAGCTGCAGCAGGTTTCGAGCGCGGGCCGCCGTGATTGGACGAGCGGCACACCTCAGGCCTGCATTCTTTTTCGTTCAGCACATAATCAGGTTTTGAGTGGCTGATAAAGAGTTTCACTTCCTTCCGTCAGATCTCTCCCAGCCATCGCTCGGCTACGCTAGGGATCAGGGTTAGGCTACCGCGCTGCAGAGCTCTATATTACTACAAAGTATTCACCCCCAATTCCTCCCCAATTTCCCCCCCCCCCACACACACACTCCATCTTGCAGTAGTCGATCAGACGCAGGCCTCTCTGATCTCTGTCTGGAAGGGTATCAGTAGAGATTAATATCTTCCAATGTATTCCATCCCCTGACAGATTAAAGCCCCCCGCCCCCTTCCTTTTGCGCTGCCTCCTGCTCTCTCTCTATCTCAACCTCCCCCCCCCCCCGCGGTGAATCCTTCATCTTCACCCCCGTTCCCCCCACCCGCATCATCCTCTTGTCCTGTTGTGTCTCATCTGCGGACTGGGTCAGGGTTAAATAAAGATACTGCAGGAGCGCAGACCCCCCCCCTCCCCCCCCGCTGAGTCGTGTTGTGAAGCGGTGGATATGAAGCTAGTAGCTGTTCATCCACTGCTGTGCCGGCTGAATAAGGGCCTCTGGGGGGGGGGGGGCTGTTATTGGTCTGTTTGGGCCATCACGGATCAACCCGTCGTTGATCCGTTTGGGCCGAGAGAGGGAACAGAGTCTGCGTCTCATTGGCTGGCTGAGCTCAAAACCAACAGATGATTTCTTTCAATTCATAAAAAACATCTGATAGAACAGAGAGGGTCTTCATGGTTCACTTCAGTGTGCGCGCGTGCGTGTGTGTGTGTGTGTGTGTGTGTGTGTGTGTGTGTGTGTGTGTGTGTGTGTGTGTGTGTGTGTGTGTGTGTGTGGTGTGTGTGTGTGTGTGTGTGTGTGTGTGTGTGTGCGTGCGTGGTGTGCACTACACCAGGACCCAGAACCAGGACCTGAAAGCACCAGAGTCCCGCCTAGTTTGCGTCAGAGGTCGGCGTATCGGAGTATTAACCCGACAGTCGCAAGGATCAGATCATTGTGTTTTTTCTGATTTTTTCGGGATTAACCAAGAGTTGAAGGGAAACATTTGATTACAATATAAAAGTTCTAATAAGTGGTTCTCAACCAAAAATTGTTAAACGTTAGTTCCTACACAAAAAGATCACCAGAATGTCTCTGTTTCATTCTGTTCTTGAAAGGTTGAGTTTCTTAAATGCCTTCGCCGTTTCTTTTATGATTTCTTACGGAAATAGTGTAGAGTAAATAAATTCGATTGCACACCATGCTACGCAAATTGCATTCAAATGACAATTAAAGTCATGCACTCTGTGCCACTGAATGAACATCCCATTAACAGACACACTATGGATTTATTTAATATGGTCATCGGATTTTAAAATGCAATGCTTAATTAAATATCGCTTTAAATCTCAGAAGTGAGACAGAGCAAACAAAGGGAACAAAGGAATTAATAAAACTGTGCCCCCCCTTGGCGAAACACGATTAACTTACTCACAGCCGCAGACACAACAAAGTCCTGCCCCTTGTAATCAGCCTGTAATCAGCGCTTTAATCTTGTTATTGTTAAGGTTCAACCAGGGCAGAGCGCTGTCACTGATTTGCCCTTCCAACCATTAAACCAACAATATGTTTTGGTTAATTATTAGTCTGCATTACATATGCGTCTGTGTTGTGTTGTGTTGTGTGTGTGTGTGTGTGTGTGTGTGTGTGTGTGTGTGTGTGTGTGTGTGTGTGTGTGTGTGTGTGTGTGTGTGTGTGTGTGTGTGTGTGTGTGTGTGGTTGTGTATATTTGTGCGTGTGATAAAGGCAGGAAGGGAACCCAGGTCTCGATAAGATGTCTGATGTATGGAGCAACAAAGCCTACTCAGCCTCGATATAAATACTGAAGAATCAGGAAACGGATCAGGGACGACCCCTCGAACACTTCCTGATAACGGCCTCATGGGCGTCACACCACCGTGACTCAAAGGTCCTGCCGGCCTCCTCCTCTTCAAAAGCCTCCCTGACTCCCTAAACGGTTCTCTATCGGATTGAATCTCTCCTCCTCCTCTCCTTCCTCCTCTTCTAATTGAAGGATGGCTGCGTCATCGTAGCTTTGGGGCCAGTTTACGCTTTTAAGGTTAATGTTCTGAGAAGGTTCTGCTCTTAGCCCGCTCTGTAACGCTACAATGCTCATTAAACTGCTGATGAGAAGCCTATGCTTGTGGCTGCTGATGCCGAGGGCTGAAAGGGTGTTAGAGTGGAGAACACGGTGACGGTGGGGGGGGGGGGGGGGGGGGGTTAGTAGAAGGGGAGAATAAATTACCTGGTCATACCGTGACAGTGGAGGGAGGCCGGGTCATCAGGCTCAACCTGGAGGACGCAGAGAAGGAGAAAAAGAAGAAGAACGCCGTTAGCAAAGGGGCTAATGAGCCATCCACTGCCCCGGGAGGCTGTGACACAAAGCCACGCACACTCCAAGGCACTGTCTGTGTGCGCCGTTTCACCATTATAAAAACAGAATAGCAACAGCTGGTCGCTTGGTCATGCTAGCATGTTTTGGTGAAGAAGAGGCGAGATGCTTGGCTTTCTCATGAATGAAACCCTCCTATTGCCCTCCCGCTCCCTCTGGAGGAGTTATTCAAACACAGAGTGATGATAGTTTATCTTTCCCCCGGGCCTGTTATTGTGTTATGCACACTCGGTGGACCACAATCTGCTGTTTTTCTGTGCTCCCGGCCCCGTCTGGCCCTGTGCGCATGCACTACCAGACGTGTGTGTCCCTCTGTCACAGTGCAGGGGCCCCCGGGCCACTGTGCCAAGCCATGCCAGGGGATACATTTACTGGATCAGACAGATGAGTGTGTGTGTTTGTGTGTTTGTGAGTCTTTGTGTGTGTGTGTGTGTGTGTGTGTGTGTGTGTGTGTGTGTGTGTGTGTGTGATTGTTAGTCTTTGCGTGTGTGTGTGATTGTTAGTCTTTGTGTGAGTGTGTTTGTTAGTCTTTGTGTGTGTGTGTGTGTGTGTGTGTGTGTGTGTGTGTGTGTGTGTGTGTGTGTGTGTGTGTGTGTGTGTGTGTGTGTGTGTGTTGTGTGTGTTGTGTAGTCTGTGTGTGTGTGTGTGTGTGTGTGTGTGTGTGTGTGTGTGTGTGTGTGTGTGTGTGTTAGTCTTTGTGTGTGTGTGTTTGTTGTGTTTGTGTGTGTGTGTGTGTGTGTGTGTGTGTGTGTGTGTGTGTGTGTGTGTGTGTGTGTGTGTGTGTGTGTGTGTGTGTGTGTGTGTGTGTGTGTGTTTGACTGTGTGTGTCCAAGCAAAACATGTGTCAAATGTGCATGCATACATTAGGGTTACATGTTTCCCGAACCACTCACCCAAACCACTTTTCCCTCCCCCCGAGCGCCCTCCACCCCTCCACCCCCTCCACCCCTCCACCCCTCCACCCCTCCAACCCCACCGCCCCCTTCAACCCCCCACCCTCCCCTCCTCCTCAAAATAAAGAGGGACCGCTCAAACAGAACACGCAGCGCCGGGCGCCCGGCGGCGGGGCGAGGAGCGTGCTCCAGTGAGTAACCCATTCCCACTCTGCTCCCCCGTGCACAAATAGAGTCAAACCGCTCAAGACCGCCTCTGTATTCGTCAAGTCAGAGGAAATTGTATAAATCGGGAGGCATTGGAGCGTGAAGGGGGATGCTATAAATATCCCACCCCGCGCGGAAGAACCCCGCCGCGTCCGTGTTTGCCGTCGTCCTCTCTCGTGGTCACTGAGGCGCCGCCGTTTGAAGCCGGTTCTACGCACAAGCTCCGCTACTGTCAGGTTCCCTCGCTCCTTTTAGGACGCGGCTTCAAAGTGGTGCGCCTGCCTCCTAAATCAGAGTGTTTGTGGTGGTACAACGCAGCGTGTGAAGAATTAATAACGGGAGACTCTGAGAAGTGAGCGTGTGATTCAACAGTTGGCCGATTTTTTAGGAAAAATGCCCTGCGTAAACAAATTATCAATCTTTTTTTGGGAATTGTACTTAATTATGCATCATTAAACGGTTTAAATGTTTTAGGGAAAGCTCTGTTATTAATAGACCCCCTACATAATAAAATATAAAACTGTAGCAGCAGTTTGTCCCAAACAAACTTGTATCATAATTGTAAAGCGGGCGGCGAGAGAGTCATTTCAATTCTCCCGTGAAAGCCAATACCCCAAGTTCGACTCAAAACCGGCAAAACCGGGACAACGTGATCACTTTCACTCACGCTTCGACGCACGACTTCTGCTCCTAATCTACAAAATGAGCCCTGCTCTTTTTGTGTCCCTTCCCCTTCACTAAATCTGCTGGTATGTGAGCATTCCGCTGTGTAGGATGTGAGTTAAGATGGCGGTCAGATATAGCATGTACACTGGGGCCAATAATGTGGTGGGCTAATTCATACCACATACCATTTAACCACAGCACACTATCTTCCACTGTCACGCAGGCAGCCCTCCAAACTGTTTCTCTTTTCTTCCCATTGTTCGGCTTTTCTTTTTCCTATTTTCTTGGCTCGATATCAACAACTGGTGGTGACAGGATGGCTTCGCCCTTACCCACGACCTCCCCTAGGTTCTGTGTTTTATCCTCCGTATTACAGCCCTGTTTGGAGATACCTGATTAGAGGGTGGTAGTCGGCAACCAGAATGGTACACGGTATGTA
>OLKM01000614.1:245932-248004 GCA_900291075.1 Melanogrammus aeglefinus
GGTTCTGCAGGAACACGACAGCCTTTGGGCCCTCGTCGCAGATCAACGC
Organism: Melanogrammus aeglefinus; assembly: GCA_900291075.1. Taxonomy (NCBI): domain Eukaryota; kingdom Metazoa; phylum Chordata; class Actinopteri; order Gadiformes; family Gadidae; genus Melanogrammus; species Melanogrammus aeglefinus. The sequence continues at coordinate 245,982 of OLKM01000614.1, forward strand.
AGTTCCTCGTTCCACGAGGGACTCTTCCGTTGCCTACTCTGTCACGCTGGACCTTGGCGACGGGCCAGCAGGTGATCAAACACACGGCGAAACACATGCCACCGCCTGAGACCTCCTCAGGCCTACGATTTCAAACAAGGACGCACTCTGCGGCCTGTGGGTGGATGTTTGACAGGGTTTGTTTTAGGTTTTACAATTTTTACAACCAGATAGGAAAACCAATATTGGAGGTCTGTTCCAAAGGTTAAACGGAAAAGTTACTTTTTAACTTTTGTAAAATTTTCTCCCAGGTCGGTTAACAGGAATGGGAGTCCCTGATGATGATGATGATGATGATGATGATGATGATGATGATGATGATGATGATGATGATGATGATGATGATGATGATGATGATGATGATGATGATGAAGCCTGAACCATAACCAGACTCTACTGTCTCCCCAGGGCTCACTGAGGTCCATTAATCAGACATGGCTGCTGTAACAACAGCTATTGTTTAGGGAGGGGCTGGAGGTTGAGGTGGGCGGGTATGTGTGTGTGGTTGCTAGGGTATGCGCTGTATGAGAGACTAGTGGAAAAGCCTCTGAAGATGCAGATGACCTTGACAGAGCGCTCACCAGGAAACATTTTTTGAATCTGTGTTTCAGGCTGTGTTGGGTCCCTATAGACAGATTCCAAACCCACAGACTTCTGGGCTGAGAACACTTAAGGCTTCCACCCACGCTACTATACACACACACACACACACACACACACACACACACACACACACACACACACACACACACACACACACACACACACACACACACACACACACACACACACACACACACACACACACACACACACACACATGCACGCAAAAAGAAGCACACACACAGACACAGAGACACACACGTAGGCTTGCATGCACACACAAGCGCACGCACACAGAATATATACACCCAAGCATACACTTTCGAAAACTAGGACACTCTCCTTCTATGTCTATTTTCATTCATAAAACACCAACACGAAGAGGGCAACATCTCTATGGCTCCATTCATCGATCTCTGTACTACTATTCTCATGAACAGGGTTGTAAACAGATCTTTCTCTGCATTCATAACCAACATTGGCTATATTTATAATAAAGTATAAAATATATACTGTACACAATTTTTTTCTCTGCAACTAAAGCAGTAAACAACTGATGATGCCAGACGAAGTGAGTGAAAGTGTCCGGACTCGGCATTGCCGGTGAGGTGCGGTGGAAGGGGGGGGTGAGGGGAGAGTCTCACCAGGCCGATGAGGTAGGGGCTGCCCGCGTCGCCCAGCAGGTGGGAGGTGAAGCTCTGGAAGGCGACGGCTGTAGCTCTCCGCGTCGGGATCACCACAAACTGGGCCGCGCGCGCAGCAGAGCGAGAGAGAGAGAGAGAGAGAGAGAGAGAGAGAGAGAGAGAGAGAGAGAGAGAGAGAGAGAGAGAGAGAGAGAGAGAGAGAGAGAGAGAGAGAGAGAGAGAGAGAGAGAGAGAGAGACACGGAGGGGGAGAGAGGGGTTTAGATGAAGGGATGCCGTGCGAAGGGTGGAAAGTGGAAGAAGGAATGTAAAAATACACTTTGGGAGACTCCTACGGGAAGCTTGGTATATTTAATCCACTTCATTGCTGCGGCGTTCTGGGTGCTGCGGTCTGTCCTTGTCTCTAACACACACACACACACACACACTCACCACAGACTCCTAACTACTGCTGCGAACTGGCAGATAGCTGCTGGTTGGTCGCAGATTTTACGCTACAGGAAGGCCCGATCTGCTCACGTCACGCAAGAACCAAGCTGTATATCTCTCTCTCTGTCCATCCCACTTTCCTTCCTACATCTCTACCACTCTATGAACGCCACCTTTCTTTCTCTCTTTCCTCGCTCTATCTTCTCTCTCTCTCTCTCTCTCTCTCTCTCTCTCTCTCTCTCTCTCTCTCTCTCTCTCTCTCTCTCTCTCTCTCTCTCTACATCTTGCGTTATTGTTTTTTTGTAACCT
>OLKM01000614.1:248433-258499 GCA_900291075.1 Melanogrammus aeglefinus
AACAGCAGCGTTTCCCCTATGAAGATACACACCTAGAAAGGGAGAAAGAGAGAGATCGTTACGTGATGTATTTTCGGACTCATTAGACGCGTGGATGTTGGTCAGCAGCGTTCGGGGTCGATGTCTACTGTTGGGAAACACTCAGTGATGATCCCGTCGCCACCGCATGGATTGGTCCAACGTTTGTGGATATTTGTGGTGTGATATAATAAAAAAAAAAGAATTAGGCGGAGCTTTGGTTGCCTTGGTTTGAAAACATGTTATTATGCCCGGAGCCCAATTATTCCTCAATCTATGGGGCCTTTATTTTAGTCCCAGGGAAATGTTTGTCTAGAACAGAGAGCTGTGGAGCAGCTCAACAGATCAGAAAAGGGGAAGTCCTTTACAAGTCTTCAGAATCGTCCGTAGTAAAACGTTAGGAAGCATTCAACCGGTCGCTGTGTTTGAATCACCTTACAATGATTCCCTGAGCTTTCACCTTTCCCATGAATGGACGTCGGACGTTTTTTGTTTTTTTTAATGGAAGCGCTCTACATTTAATACAAATATCACGTAACAAAGAAGGGTCCTAAAACATCTGAGCGCCTTAAAAGTACTTTGTGGCTGGTAGAAAATCACTTAACAGCCGGTTGGGTGCTTTGACTGCCTTCATGAACAGGCCAAGAGTGTTTAAGGGGCTCTGGGATGGTCTCATGTTTCTGCAGAGCCTGATCGGGACGGGGCACGCTTTGTCCCTGCTGGCCAACGTGTGTTTTCTATGCTGGGAAATAACCTTTAAAACCTGCCTGCCAAACCTATAGGGCAGACAAGGTGAGAGAGAGACCGAGAGAGATCGGGGGATAGAGAGGGAGCGAGAGATTGTGAGAGTTTGACAGAGGGTGGAAAAAGGGGGAAAAGTCAAGCGGGAGAGAAAGAGAGGGAGAGAAATAGAGAGTGGGAGAGAGAGATAGGTGGTAAGGGAGAGAGAGAGAGAGAGAGAGAGAGAGAGAGAGAGAGAGAGAGAGAGAGAGAGAGAGAGAGAGAGAGAGAGAGAGAGAGAGAGAGAGAGAGAGAGAGAGAGAGAGCAAGAGTGGGACAGGGAGAGAGGGCGAGAAAGACGCAAAGTGAGAGACAGAGAAAAACAGACTACGATGGAGATAGTGGGAGAGAAAGAGTGGGAGAGCGAGAAAGAGTGATAGAATCGAGAATCTATAATCCCTGAGCCGAACGCCATGAAGCAGCCGACAGCTCCGCAGAAGAAGAAAGGCCACCGCAGATTATTTTAGCATTAGCATGGAGTGAGGGGAGGTGGTGTGTGTGTGTGTGTTGTGTGTGGGGGGGGGGGGGGGGGGGGGGGAACAGCTGCAGAGGATTCGGAGCGACCGGACCCGCTTCGTACCACCCTGGAGCGGTGTGGCGTTGCGCTTACACGTCACACATGTCTAATATAACACGTCTTGATCTCGTTTGCCTATTACACGCCACCCCGCGATGGTGCAATACCGTATGTAATGTGTAGTGTCAGCAGGTGTAGGAATCACCAGGGCTGTGTGAACTACTCAAGGAGGTATAGCGAGTGAGGCGATGCTATGTGTTAGCGCGCTACGAGGTACGGCGGATTTATTAAGTGATTCTTGTGCGCAATGTGATATGTTTTCACTTCGGGCCAAGCTGTTCCCGGAACTCGTTAAAAAGAGTTAGATGTCGAAGCATCATCAACCAAATGACCAAATGTGGTTAACATACCATAAAGGATCGCCTCTGAGCAGCCTCTCAGGTGTAAAAACAGTGCAGCAACTTGGCTATAAAAACAATATTAGCAGATATCGCGTTTATAAATAGTTGCGGTGCTCAGTATGAATGTCATCATAACTGCATCCTTGTCGGGGCTGATGGTGGTAGGGTATAAATACTCAGGCACTAATTAAAACGACACAGTGCTGTCTTATTTTTATAAAGTCCCTCATGTCACAACAATATCTGCTGCTGTGCGGAAAAGGATTGTCAACCAACGAGTGTTAAGAAAAGACTTGAAGCGTCAAAGGGTCTACTTTGTCACGCTTCTGTCGTTTCAGTTCACAACAGCTCTAATTAGCCAATCACATGTTGTCATTGTGGCCCCGGGCGTGCTCATTGGATGTAGAACCGGCTCCACCTCTAAAGGGCTCTCGTCTAGGTTCCCACAATCCACCACCGTATTCCGGCAGTGTTTTTCTATCGCCCATTTAGAAATAGGTCGTTGCTATGGACGGGATTGATTCAAAATATGTCACGTCACCATGCCACTAAAAACAGTATATTCTTAGCTGCATGCTCTTTCCCATGTAAAGGGAACGGGATGTGGCAGGTTGGAGTTAAATGAAGCAAGGTATTAATTCCTCCCCCAGCAGGTTGTATACACAGCCCTGTTGTGGTAACCGGGCAGTATCCTCTCAGTGATGTATTTGGCTAGACTGGTAGGCAGCCATGGCCTCACCTCATGTACAGGAAGGTTGTAAGTGTTTGTTAAACTCAGTCATACACAAGAAACACCGGAAATATTTTCCAGAATTCCAACCTCGGCCGTCATATTAAAGAAGGAGGGGCAGGGGGGCTCGCAGGTCAGTCAAAATCAGTTCCCCCCGCTGTTGTCTGTGATAGTAGTGTGAGATATATGCCCGGCCGCGCTCCAAATGTCACAGTGCATTGTTTCAGCACAGCCCTAGTTCCTGTGGTTCCCTTTCCTTCTTTCCATGGAGGTTTGACACGCACACGCTTTCGTCTCCCGCCAAATGTCCTTTTGACATGTCCTCCATGACACTGGCCCCGAGTTGACATGGCATCGACAAGGGGTGTGTGTGTGTGTGTGTGTGTGTGTGTGTGTGTGTGTGTGTGTGTGTGTGTGTGTGTGTGTGTGTGTGTGTGTGTGTGTGTGTGTGTGTGTGTGTGTGTGTGTGTGTGTGTGTGTGTGTGCATATGTGTATGCCTGCATGAGTAGAAGTCAACGAGGGCAACTCGCCCCAACTCATAAGTTCAAACAAACAACTCCTGTGGCGAGCACTAACCTTGGCCTGCTGAAACTTTAATGGACCCCCCTTCTATTAAGTACACAACTAAACGCTTCAATCCCATACCCATGTGGAGAGTCAATTTCTGTGTGTGCGTATTTGTGACTCGTACATATTCCCAACAGGGGGCTAAGCAAAAGTAGCTAACATGTTCAGGTCATGACCTCTGCATTCTCCTCTCTGTGTTTGTCGAGGGCCTTCGCCTGACAAGAAACCCATTTTTGCAACCGTGTGTGGAAACAACCCATATCTGGCACGTCGAGGGCAGCAATGGCCGCCTCGCAACAGCCAATCGCCAAACCTCATTCATAAAATACGAATGAGGTTTGGCAATTGGCTGTTCAATAAAAGTTAATAAGGATTGGATACGAATCATGTTCAATCCTTTATAACTTTTTACATGGGGATTGGTCTCAATTGAGAAGTATGAGGGGGATTATTTGAAATGTTGTTGGTTGTTTTTTTTGTATTTTGTTATCAGAGCGTCATTAAAAAAAAGAGCCTCAATGGCCTTCCCTGAATAAATACAGGTTGAGTAAAATTAATAAAAACTTCTGTCAATCGTAGCACGGTGATCGTGGAGCCACTGAGATGGTAACGGGACAAGGAGAATGGCCGCCGGAGTACTCACGTAAGCCCCCACGATGCTCTTCTTGGCCACCACGAAGATGAGGCAGATGAAGATGGCCGAGCCCAGCATGCTGACGGCACACACCAGGGGGTCCGCTCGCTCCGTGCGCTGCCGGCAGAGGCGCGTGGCCGCCAGGCCGATGGCCACGCCCAGCAGCCCCGTTACCACGGTGATGGCGCCGAAGATCAGGCTGGAGAAGAAGTAACTACACATTACCTTAAAGCTGCAGATGGTAGGATTTGAGGGTTTGGATGTATGTGTGTGTGTGTGTGTGTGTGTGTGTGTGTGTGTGTGTGTGTGTGTGTGTGTGTGTGTGTGTGTGTGTGTGTGTGTGTGTGTGTGTGTGTGTGTGTGTGTGTGTGTGTGTGTGTGTGCTGTGTGTGTGTGTGTGTGTGTGTTGTGTGTGTGTGTGTGTGTGTGTGTGTGTGTGTGTCTGTGTGTGTGTGTGTGTGTGTGTGTGTGTGTGTGGTGTGTGTGTGTGTGTGTGTGTGTGTGTGGTGTGTGTGTGTGTGTGTGCGTCTGTGTGTGTGTGTGTGTGTGTGTGTGTGTGTGTGTGTGTGTGTGTGTGTGTGTGTGTGTGTGTGTGTGTGTGTGTGTGTGTGTGTGTGTGTGTGTGTGTGTGTGTGCATGCATGTGATTGACAAGGCAAGATGGAATATCCAAACTAGTCACCGGTCTAAAATGTAAATCGTCTCATTCTAAGGCCGGGGTGCAGTCAACCAGAACAGATATTGTCACAGAGCATTTTACTCACTTTTAGCTGACGGATGGCTGTGGCCTCGCTAACAAATTGCACTCAAATTATAGCTCTTGAATATTACCTACTACAACATTAATATCCAACTTTGGCTCAACATAATAAGTAACGTCTCTTGTAGGATAGAGACGGTTCCAAGGAAGACATGAGGCAATCTCTTCCTTGGGCTAGGGGGTTTGATTACCAGCCCAAAGGCACTGGGTTCGATGCCAAGTGTGTACAGAGCACCTGTAGGCCTCCATGAGCAGGATGACCCCCAGCTCCTCCAGAATACGTACCTGAATTCACGGTTAAGTGGCTTCGGGAAAAAAAGCATCTGCTAAGATACAAAGCCATGAGCAGTCTTGTTTATATACGATACGCAGCCAGGGCGCAGGGTATCTCAGGCGCACACGAAACGCGCTACACAATAACACACAAAAGCCCTTTGAGATTGAATGTTACCCTTCAAGCTAATGCCAGTAAGCCGAACGGCTGAACCGGTTTCAATGGTTCAAATGACTCCCAACTTTCAGTAAACTACACAGGGCGCTGATGCGGCCTCGCCTTCTCAAAGCCTTTCCAAACCAGCGGTGGCTTTCAGGGCCGGCGGGGGATTAGCGGCGGTTGTCCCACCTGTCTTTGCTGCTGCATATGTCTTTAGTGCAGACCTCGGCGGTCTTCTGGACCACCTGGGCGCGGTACAGGTACAAAGGGATCCACATGCCGAACGCCCCTGTGGCGAAGGAGACGGCGGCCGAGGCCAGAGACGAGCACACGTAGCTCCGGCTGGGCGGGACGAGAGAGGACACGCACACACACACGCACACGCACGCACGACACACGCACGCACACACACACGCACGCACACGCACGCACACGCACACGCACGCACGCACACACGCACACACACACACACGTTCATCCATAGATACACACACACAATAAAAACAAATTAGACACAATGGATGCTTATCTTGCCATACAAAAGAAAAAATTGTGTTGCAATCATAAACATTTGCTAAGCTCCCGTCAAATCTCTGCCTTTTGTTCACTCTCTCTCTTTGTCTCGCTCTCTCACTCTCTTTCGCTGTGTGTTTAGGAGTATCCTAAGGTGTGTAGTATTCTACACTGGGTTCACCAGTATCCTACAGTGTGTTAGCAGTATCCTACAGTGTGTAGTAGTATTATCCTACAGTGAGGTTAGCAGCAGCCCACAGCGTGTGTAGCAGTATCCCACAGTGAGATTAGCAGTATCCTTCAGTATGGTTATCAGCGGCCTACATTGTGTTTAGCAGTAGCCTGCAGTGTGTGTTGCAGTATCCTACAGGCACCGTGTGTAGCAGTAGCCTACAGCGTGTGTTGCAGTAGCCTACAGTGTGCAGCAGTAGCCTACAGCGAGGTTAGCAGTGTCCAACAGCCGTGTGTCGCAGTATCCAACAGTGAGGATCTCTTACTTCTTGGCCAGGGCCTTCATGTCGCAGCACCAGGAGGAGCGGGCCTTGACGCGGCTGCCCTGGTCGGCGCTGCCTCTCTTGGGCTCCGGGACAAAGAGCAGGATCAGAGCCCCCGCCGTGATGCCCAGAAGGGGGGACACCTACACAGAAACACACAAACAGAAGTAATGTTACCCCTGCTTACCTCGGGTTCAGATGCCGATAGCTATTTTGTTGTTCAAATGCCCTTAGCTTCTCTGGGCTCTGTCCCATAGTTTGAATGGTTCTTTGGGGTTTTAGTTTTTTTAATGAGGTCATCATGATGCACTTTCGTTGTTGTTTTTTGTAGCTACTGCGATTTTTGATTGTTGCTTAGGAGGTAGCTGTGTTAGTGTTTTTTTTTCGCAGATGCGGCGCATTTCATTTTCCGAGCTCAGAACAATTTTGAATGTGAAGGGTGATAGCGCATGTAAAGGCCTGTGTACAATCTAGAAGGAGCAAGGAGATAAGCATGGATGTGTGTGTGTGTGTGTGTGTGTGTGTGTGTGTGTGTGTGTGTGTGTGTGTGTGTGTGTGTGTGTGTGTGTGTGTGTGTGTGTGTGTGTGTGTGTGTGTGTGTGTGTGTGTGTGTGTGTGTGTGTGTGTGTGTGTGTGATAATGAGAGATAGAAACAGAGAGAGAGAGAGAGAGATCTCTGTCCGTCTAGAGAGCCTAAGATGGCATCAACATGAAACACTTAAACACAGAAGCAGAAACAATGGATTTGATTCGTTTTCCATGTTTGTATTTGGGTTTTGCGAAGCTGTTTGTGAAGTCATTCATTGTAAGAGTTCAAAAAAGGAAAAAAAATATTGTCCTCTACCACCTTTTGTTCAAGCTGCAGCATGTTTGCACGTGTGTGTTTGTGTGTGTGTGTGTATGTGTGTGTGTTTACCAGAGAATGATCCCTATTAGATGATATATAATATCCTCCCCGTCCTCAGTAGTCTCTTGTAATTCGCAGGGCCGTGTGGATCATAATAAGACGCTCCCGGCATGCAGTAAATATAATAAAGACCACAGCAATCTCCCCTCCCTCCATTGTACCTACTGCTTGCTTCCTTACAGACGCCTGAGTTCATTTTATTTTATTTATGAAATGGACAGTTCATAGAAAAGATAACGTGAGCTCATCTCTGTGAAAGCATTAATATACCGTATTGATTACGTTTTCCGTTTTCTTTTTTTTTTGGAGGTGCAGCACATCATTTTTTCACCTCCAGCTATAACATTATAGGGACTACGTTTAAAGGTTGTCATTGGAACCGGTTCCTTTTTCTACAGAGCACAGAGATGAAGCGAGGTCCCTCTGTCTATTTCCCGCGTGGACTCCCTCTCTCTTACCCCTCAGGCCCCCACATCCGAAACCAACAGCCAGAACCAGCAAGAGCGCCAACGTTTACGATAAGTTTGTCTTTTCCCCGGCACAGGATATGGCTGCTAATGCAACCTTTCATGTCTCAGCATGTGCATGTATGTGCGCCATCTATGTGTGTGTGTGTGTGTGTGTGTGTGTGTGTGTGTGTGTGTGTGTGTGTGTGTGTGTGTGTGTGTGTGTGTGTGTGTGTGTGTGTGTGTGTGTGTGTGTGTGTGTGTGTGTGTGTGTGTGTGTGTGATTGTGTGTGTGTTTAGGTCTTCCTCTGCATGCCACACCGGTGATTAATCTGGCCCTGTGCTCTTGCTGATTGTTTTATCGGAATGCCATTGTGACCACTTTCGGAACAAAGTGACCGTAAGCTTGGTTGTTTTTCCTTGAGCGCTCCACCAAAACAAGGAGAAAATGGACTTCCTGTTCTCCTGGACCGAACAGGGTGTCACATCCCGGAGCATATCTGACTGGAAGGGGTTGTTTTTGACGGAAAAATGTGCATGGCCCGGGTTTGTGGTACCATGGAATCATTAAGCACACACAGGGGGTGGTTTAAGGGTTAGGGCATATTAACCCTTAATACAAACATTCAAATGTTTTCAATAAACATATAAATGCCGGGCCAGGAGTCCCACACTAGCCATGACACCATCCTACCACTTCTCAGGAGGCTTAGTTCTACCTTTATAAAAGCCTTCTGCACAGCGAGGTTCTCAACAGGTTAAACCGAGCTGCTTCTCATAAAGACGGTGGAAGGTACCCCAGCGCTCTGGTTTCTAAAGGCCTTTCTGAGCTCTACCACTACACCAAAGGGTTTCAGGTTGAAACGGCGGCACGGCAATATAAATAAGCCTTGCCACTGTATGTACTGATTTACGCTTCTAATTTAAGTATACAGTATGCTATTGAGGAGAAATATGTGGTCCAACATGGACCGCTGGAAACCGGTAAAGGGCGGATTTTCTTTAGTTCTAGCTAATTGGGCTGGGGGAATTTCAGACATTCTTTTCCCCCTAAATAATGACCCAAGAGGGCAGCCATCAGTCTTCTGCTGAGTGCACCTGAAGCGTCGGCCTGTGGAGCACTGTATGCAGCACTGGGAATAGGAGTCAACAAGTGACTCTTTGTACCAGAGAGAGCCAGGTTCCAAGGGCCGGCCCCTAACCCCCTTATTACGGAGACACCTGAGTCCCTCAGAGACATACTACCCGGGTTCAGGAAGCACGCGCTCCTTGTTATCTCAATAAGAACCCACATCGATCCCCCCCCTCACCGGAGAGCAGCCCGGAGACGCAGAGAGGGGTAGAGACAGATGAATGATTCATGTGTTTTAAGCCCGGCAGACAGCTGCCTTTTTGATGTTTGAAAGAAAACTGAAGCTCAATCAATGGCAGGAGCCTGCCACGAAAATTAAAGTTTAACAACATATAGAGCTCAACTCAATGTGCTGTTTTCGATCAAACACTGGGTGCCCATTTCATCATATGATGTGGTTCAGAGAGAGGGTGAAGTACGTTCTTGAACTAAGGCTGTGGGAACTTGTTTCTCAACTTCTCCTACTTCTCTTGGTGACCCTTCTACTCCCCTTGACGCCTTAAACCCTAGACCTTCCTGTGACATGCTACAGCCCTCACAGTGTGTGTGTGTGTGTGTGTGTGTGTGTGTGTGTGTGTGTGTGTGTGTGTGTGTGTGTGTGTGTGTGTGTGTGTGTGTGTGTGTGTGTGTGTGTGTGTGTGTGTGTGTGTGTGTGTGTGTGTGTGTGTTTCTGATAATGAAGATGATAAAGATAACGAAGACGTCGATTTGTTGGATGAGGACGTGGATGATGAAGACGAAGGTGAAGATACAAATAGATACAGACGCCAATGAAGAGGAGAGTAACGAGGCAGATGAGGATTATGATGAAGGTGATGATGGAGGAAGATAAAGTAAGAAACAGAGATGAATATGTAAAGAATAAGATGAAGACTAAGAGTATGATGGTTCAGATCTTACCCTGAGCGCCCAGTGCCAGTCTCCAGCTGCCTCCTTAGCTCCAGAGCCCAGGATGTAGCCCAAGCCGCTGTTACAGAGAAGGAGGACAATGCATTCATGAGAAAACACCCCAAGATATAGCCCAGGCCGCAATTACACAGAGGGAGAAGATCGTTAGATAACATGTCTTGTAAACTTTTACAGGACACTCCTTCCATAGGCCTACCATTAAACAACAACAAAAAAAAGATTTTGTTTACGTTACAGAAGCATGGCAAAGCTAATCATTTGAGTGGGAAATATCTCAAACGGCAGCCATAGACTTAAATATGCAGTCAAACTGCCAGAATCCATGATGTCGAAGATTAGAATTGATTTGGCCGTTGTCTATGATACAGTTGCTGGGTTCTTAAAGGCGTATGCAACCTGTTGGGAGGCATAGATAGCCCGAGGCTATGCTGCTGTCCGTCAGAATGTATATACAATGTGTATACAACGGTGTTCATCCCTGCTAATAAGGCCTTTCAAAACTCTCTTATCAGCTACAGCTCTTTAAGGGCCATGACACGCTCTACCGCTACACGTCACACATACAAACGTTCACACACATACATGATTACTTGCATAAACAAACACACACACACACGCACATACGCATACACATAGAAGCACGCACACACACACACACACACACACACACACATGCACACACAAACACACATGCACACACTTAGGGAGGGGGACCAAATTAAAAGTTGTTCTTCCACAAAGCCAATTACAGCTCTTAAAATAACACCAAACCCCAAAGCAGTATATCTTCTCCAGACCCCACACAGTATCTCCATTGAGTGACTT